>VXBN01010207.1:0-15660 GCA_013397395.1 Sinosuthora webbiana
TTCCCCAGCACAGGGCTCACAGGCTGTCCCTACCTCGTCGCAGCCGGCGCAGCGGGGCCGGAGGCTCTCGCAGTAGTGGCGCCCACACCAGGCGGCCCCGCTCTTCCAGAAGTAGATGAGGTCCACCAGGGGCTCGGCGCAGCGGCAGCACACGAAGCACGCCGGGTGCCACTGCCGGGAGTAGCCGGCGCGGGCGGCGTACACCACGGGGCAGTCCCCGGGCACCGCCTGCTGGCACGTGTCACAGCGCTGCGGGACAGGGACAGCGGTCACCGGCATGGGAGTGCTGGGCTGGGAATGCTGGGCTGGGAATGGTGGGGTGGGCACACCGGGATGGGCACACCGGCATGGGCACAGCAAGGCAGTGCTTGATCCCCCCACCGGAGCCCGGAGCACTGCGCCCACAGGGAAGGCTCCTTGGGACCTTGGGTCCGTGGGCACAGGGGGAAGACAGCACTCTTCTGAACAGCTCCTTTTTGAGGGACCCTTGGGACCCCTCCCAAACTAAAACCTCCACCCAAAATCCAAAGGTTCTCAAAGAAAAAGTTAAGAATGCCTGTAGTGCAGGAGTGCAGCACATCAAAGATGTAAATTTGAACAGAGATCAGGAACTGTGGGGTTTTCTCTTTGTTTTCTGTCTGTGCCTAACTCAATTGTCACTCCACAGATTTCAGCAAGTGTTTTCCATTTCTCACAGGCCAAAGAGCCAGAATTAGACGTGATTCATCTCAAGATTAATGGCATCCGTGCACATTACACACGAGACCAACTGGGCTTACTCTGTATCTGTGCCTGCAGAGTGATCCTGTGATTAGTGAAGCGCCAGCTTTAAAGGCACCCCAAAGCTCAATTCCAGTCCCCAGTGAAGCTGGGAGCAGCCTGTGTGTCACATGGGCTGTGGTTACCCTGCTGTGCCCCATCAGAGCCCTGGCACAGCAGTGTCCCCTCCAGCAGGCTCCAGCTGGCACAGGGCCAGGGAGTGCCCCTGTGATCAGATGATGACTTACAAACACCCCAAGTTAAGTCAACAGCTTCTCATAGGTATAATAATAAAACCATAGAGTGGTTTGGGTTGGAAGGCACCCCAAAGCTCACCCAGTTCTGACCCCCTGCCACGGGCAGAGACACCTTCCACGTGCCCAAGCTGCTCAAGAGGAGACACAAACCCAAGATTCCTCAGTAGCAAAGTCAACTAACAGTCCCCGTTGGAATTCTGGATTCCAATTAATCATCCCGACCTTGGCAAAGAGAGAAAAAGAAGCCAGAACTGTCACAAGTCCCTGAGCTGCAGGAGCCCATGAGGGATGGGGCAGGGATAGAAAAGGGACAATTCCCACCACTGCCAGCCCCTTGCCCTGGCTCACACGGAGCGCTGGGACTCTGCTCTCTGCACCAACCAAGTTTCCTTCCCCTCCTCTCTCCTGTCACACAGCAGAGGCCGCGGGACCCCTGCACCCCCCAGGTGGTTGTCTCTGCTTGGTCACTGATCCTTCCAGCACCCCTCACGTTTCACCAGGGCCTCCTCCCTCCCTCAGCTGGGTTTCCAGCGACTGCCCCACCGCCCTCGCTGATGGGCACTGCCCCTTTTCCCAGGAAATCCCGGCGGACAGTGCTGGAGGAGACAGAACGTTTCCTGCCTTGGCTGTTGTGTGCAGCTGAAAGGGGATCCGTGTGCTGACACTGCTCCTTCCACCACGGAGGGCTCAGACTCATTTCCAAGCCCCACGTCAGGGAAGGGGGACGCTCGGGGCAGGAACTGCAGCATTGCTGGTCGGGCTGAGCGAGCACAGGACGGAGCAGCCGGCAGAGCCCTCGTGGGGACACAGGGCACCGAGGAGTTCTGCAGCCATCACACCGCACTGGGGCCTTTTCCCTGCGCCCCCAACACCTCCCAGATTTGGGGTCAGCCCCCAGAGCCAGACCCTGCAGCTGCCTCTGCTCTGTCAGCCCGCCACAGACACAGCAGCCCAGCCCTGCTTATCTTGCAGGATCTAAAGCGAGAACAAACACAGCAGTTTCCAACCCTGAGCTCAAGTTTCTTGCCAACAAGAACTGTTAACAAAACCAACTTATTTTGCTGTTTCTTTCTATGGAAATTATTCAGAGGAAAAGCTATTCACAGGGCTTTTCCCAAGCATTGTATAACCTCCATATCCTGCTATTTACATACTACAAAGAAGCGATTCTTCAGATTTGAGGTGGGATTACAGCTTGGTGCTCCTTTTACATCTCCATCATGCAAGCAGAGCAGTGAAGACTTTATTGGCTGAACTACCAGAGGTGTTGGCCAAAAAAGTGTCCTGTTCTCCTAAGCTTTCCCACCCTGCTCACCCCCAGCTCCCGGGGAAGGAGCTCCTAGGCAGCACCAGCACTCTGAGCACTCCCTGCATTGCTGCCCTCAGGCTTTTGGGAACAACGTCTCATTTGGATCAATTGCCTCAGGATTTGATTTGATTCCAGGGCAGTGACTCGTACCACCAGAGGAGTTCCCAGTTCTGGGGTGGGGATTCTGTGCTCTGTGGAGGACACTCCTCTCGTGGGACAGACTTGCAGCAGGGATTGCAGGAAGATGAGGTCTGTGCTCAGCAGGGCCAGTGGCCCCAGCCCTTCCTGGCTCTGCCATGGCCTGGGCTGCACAGCGTGGCTGTCCCAGTGGATCTGCCACTGCTGGGAAAGCTGTTCCAGTTTTCAGCTGGTGCCTTGAGAGAAATGATGCTTCAAACTAAGGAGAATAACATCACAGTTATGTATTTATTTATCTGAAAGGACAAACTCGCAGTTTAAGTAAACCCTCATGCTAGGATGACTTATTGATATGTTTAAAGGAAACCTTCCTTTTTTGGGTATTTTTTATCTTAAAATTCAGTGTTTTGTTGCAATAGTGAAAATCTTTATTGTGTCACTGGATTCAAATTCAGAAGTACGTTAACAAACCATGGCAGAGGGGAGACATTACCCAATATGGACTGAAAATGAAAACTGCCTTTTACATGTACAACCTCAGTGCAGGAATGGCAGGAAAGAATCTCCTCTTAAAAACACTTGGACACCATTTGCTTTTTCAGCTTTAAATCCTCTGCTGCAAGTCACCCTCACAAGGAGCAGGACAAGGTATTTCCACTCACCATATTTTATGATAAGCATCTGTTCAGCAGCCACTCCAGGCAGTGCTGAGGGAATATAAATCTAAAAGGGTGTTGAGGAATCTCAGCCATTTCTCTGTGGAAATGTATTTCTATGCCCAGGGACCCAGGGCAGCTGTTTACATTTCCACAGAGTGATTACAGCCCTGGGAACACTATCCCCATGCTCACAGCTCTGTGACAGAGCCTTCACCTCCTGCCTTTTGTGCTCTTTCTGGGTAAGAAGCCCACTTGGAAGTATTGACTTGCATCACAGAATGGTAAGGGTTGGAAAAGACCTCCAAGATCATCAAGTCCAGCTTTCACCTGAACACCACCGCACACACACTACCCATATCATCCAGGGACGTGTCATGCCCAACCTTTCCTAGCTGCCAAGAACCCAGAGCTCAATCCAGTTCCCACAGTGAGAATTCCCTGACCTTGGTGGCCCAGCAAAGCCTTTGCTGCAGAGAAAGGGAAAGGAAGAAGAGGAGAACGTCCCTCATCAGCCCTGCCAGATTGACCCTTGTGCTCAGCAGGGCTGGCTGGAGCAGAGGGGCCCTCCAGGCTCTCAAGGTGCTGCTCCAAAGCATCGTGACATGACCGAGCACCTGCAGCAGGCATGGAGAATCCCCTGGGAGCAGGATGGGGACCAGGCACAGATCACCCTCCCCCTAGAGCTGAGACTGAATCTATTCCCAGTGGCCCCATCCCATCCCATCCCATCCCATCCCATCCCATCCCATCCCATCCCATCCCATCCATCCCTCACTCACGTAGTTCCCGGCCGTGGCTGTGCTCTCCAGGGCCCCATTGGGCGACTCGGGGGCTCTGCCGGGGTCGATGCTCTTGTCCTGGGGCTTCTCCTCCTCCTTCCCGCCGCCGCCCTGGCCCGGCAGCGCCACCTCCCCGACTCCCAGCGCCTCGGCCTTGTACTTCTTCACGAACTCCTCCATCAGCCTGTGCTCGCCCTCGGCCAGCCCGCGGCACTGCGCCGGGTCCTGGTCGTGCAGCGGGAGCTGCCGCGCCAGCCGCCGCCGCCGATGGAGCGCGCCCTCCGTGCCCGCCACGGGCTGCAGCTCCCGGGGCACCTGCTCCATGTACTGCATGGCCTGGATGGGAGAGAGACACTGCTCACTGAGCTGCAGCTCCTTGGGCACCTGCTCCATGGACTGCATGGCCTGGATGGGAGACAGACACTGCTCACTGAGCTGCAGCTCCGTGCACTGCATGCCCTGCACAGGAGACACTGCTCACTGAGCTGCTGTGGCAGGCAGAGCTCAGCAGGGAGATGCTCCACTTGTGCCACGGAGCAGCAGCAGCAGCAAACACGCCCTTCCCTCCCTTCTCCCTCTGAAGTGTTTGAACCCACAGGGCAGAAATAAAAGGCTGAACTGGCTTAGATGCCAGTGGTAGCCAGGCTGTTATAAATTGTCTCATCCTCAGAAAACAGACTGGGTGTTTTTATGGTGCTGTAGATTACTTTTTGTTTTTTTTTTAAACAAGCCCCAGTCTGCCCAGGAAAGCAAAGCAGCACAGACAGATCTGCTTTGCACAAAAGTCCCGGCACACCCTCCCTCACTGGCACTACCACGACACTTTCCCATGAAATTTGATAACACAGCTGCTGAAAAGACTAAAAACCCATAAACATCAAAACCCATAGCAGCTCTCTATTGCCTTGTGCTGGGACGGGGAGAGCTGTAGGGAGTGAGCCACAGGCCACACTGAGCACCCCAGAGCCCCGTGGGGCTGTGTGCAGAGCAGCTCCCAGTGAAAAACCACCCTTTATCAATTAATGAAATCATCATAACACAGGAAAGATTCAGGTAGCAGTTGGGTCTGTGACACTGGCAGCCACCAATCCCACCTGACTGCTGATTTCACAGCAGAGGGAAGGGGTTTGGTCACTGATGCCCTGTGACATAAAAAGAAAATGCCCAGAAACTGCCCAAAATGAAGTCTCTGACATAACTGCCCACTGCCTCAAGAGCAGAGCAAAGCCCTCCCTGTCCCAGGCTGGGTGAGTGCCTGTGGGCTGCAGTTAACTTCTCCTGGCTGGGAAGAAGGGAAGGGAGTTTCCCACTCGGCATTTTCCTATTGTAGTGTGAGGAGTGACAGGGCGGCCAGTTGGCTCCCGGCCCTTCCCTGTTAGACCAGCGTCCAGCTGCCTTAGATTTGCTTCTCACTGGGTCAGCACTTGAAAACTCCATCTTAGAAACTGAGCAAAGAGATTTAACTGTTCGTGGCACATCGGCTGGTTCAGGCTGGGCTGTTCAACACAGAAATGCCTGCACAGCACTGAACTCTTCAGCATTTCAGGAGAAACTTCCAAGTCACTTCCACCTTGGCCACTCTGAGCAGCGCTGCCGGGCGGAATTCCTGACAGGAAGTTTGGAACTGCAGCAGATAATGATTCGATGGGAGCAGGGCTTCTCCCCCACCTCCTGGGATGCAGGATAAAATCACTGCCCACTGGGATATCAGACATCAGCACTGGGTACGCTGTGCCCTGGGCAAAGGTGGGGCTGATGTCCCGTTTCCTGGGAAGGCTGTTGCCCTGTGGGAGGAGGTGGTGCTTGGGAACAGCTGCTTGGAGAGCTGTGGGATGCTGGGCCAGTGATCTGGTGCACAAATGGCTTTCACAGACAGGAGAAAGAGACAAGAATTCCCTGAGTGCTCCTGCCAGGCTCACACAGGCCCTGCCCCACAAATGGACAGGAAACAGCAGAAGTGATGCTGTGTGACCAGGACCACCAGCACAGCCAAGGCTCCAGCAGAGCAGCAGTGGTGGGATCTCAGTGGGACAAATCCTTAATCCACTGCTGTGCCCAGGCTGATGAACACTGACAGCAGAGCAAGGGGCCAGCACGGGCACCTGGAGCCTCCTGGCCCTCTTCACCCCCACATCTCCATTCCCAGAACAAACTGTGCTGAGAGAGGAAAGCAAAGCCCCAAGGCTTTTGTAAAGGCTTCCTTAAAGCCTGCTCAGGGCCAGCTTTCAGTATCTGCCCAGACATGCCGTGGGATTTCACTCCCTGACCAAGGCAATGCTTAAAGTTATAATTGCAGATGTCATAAAAATGTGTCCAGACCAAAGATTAGGGGAAAAAAAATCCAACCTGACACCAAAAACTGCCATGAAAAATAAGAAAAAGTTGCTACATCTGCTGCTATCACTTATTGTTATGGCCAATGCTCCACTATACTGCCTGAGTGCAGGCAATTTGGAGGAAGAGCATTTTAGTTTTCACTGTGCATGACTGGATCTTGGGGCTATTTTATGAGCTGCTCTTTTCACACTCCCCAAGGACCCGAGTATCTGCTTCATGACTTCTGCAGGCACAGCTTAACAAGAACACGCTCTGAACTTCCTCCTATTATCGACCATCCTCTTCAGCAGAACAAGGTTAAAAGCCATCCGAAGTTTCCAGCCTGCCTTCAGGAGGAAACCACTGGAGCAAGGCAGTTGTGCACTAACAGCTTCTTGGCCCAAATCCCTTTGAAACCATCCCGAGAGTGGCTGACATCCAACACTTCTCCTCAAAGTTTGTCAGGTCGATCTGCAAGCCAGAATTTATCAAGGTTGTCTCCAAAGCTCCTGCTTGTTGTTTACTTGAACCAAGATATATTCCAGCCTGTCCAGGCACTATAAAGAGATCAAAACCTTTCATAAAGTTTTTGAAACTCCTCCATCAGGAGGGTGGGACTGGGCTGGGGGCTTAGCTTTGCATCCAGCTCTTGGTACAGGACCATGCTCCCCATCTCCTTAAGGGAAGGGAAGGGAAGGGAAGGGAAGGACCTGGATGAAGCACCCCCAGCTCACAGCTCACCCCCCACCCTGTCCAAGGCCCTCAGGGACACTGGCATTTAAGCAGAATTAACCACTCTGGCTCTGGGGGCTGCAGCTGCACTTTCACATCTGTATCCCAAATTCCTCTTTAGAAAGGTCTGGTTGCATTCTCAGCAGCTTTCTGCTATTTGTATCAACAGCTTGCAGCTCTTTTTTTCACTTGAGGAGCAGCAGCTCTTCCCCACTGCTGACAGTGGAATACAGAACAGTTTTATACCCCAGCACAGTGAAAAGGCAGCTAAATGCATTCCTGCAAGAAACGCTCTGCTGGCTCACACTTCCACATGCTGAAAACCACTTCCACCCTTCCCACACAGCTGGTCCAGATGGAAACCAGGCACGGGAGGGAGGTGGAGCTGGGCTGGGGGCTTGGTTTTGGATCCAGCCCTCGGAACAGGACCACACTCCCTAGCTCGCCTTTTTACCCTGAGCTCTCTTTATAACATATTTTTCCTTTGGACCAGATTATGCTTTAACTGTAAGGAAAAAATTCCCAGCTCCAGAGCTCGATGTGAGAGTGGTTCTGCTGGCAGCAGCACTGGGCAGAGCTCCTGCCCACGCAGGCAGGAGCTGCAGGCAGGAGTTCTCAGAGCTCAGCTCTCAGCCAGGCTCACATGCCCGGGCACAAGGAGCCCTCCTGCTCCTGCTCCTGGGGGCAGGAAGCTCCTCAGGGCTGGGAACAGGGATGGGCTGCTGTCCTCCATCAAAGGGAGGGTGAGGGACATCAGGGATGCTCTCTGAGCCCACCCTCCAGGGAAGGACCCCTCCAGCAGCACAGGGATGCTCTCTGAGAGCAGGAGAGCAGGAGCCCTGAGGCACAACCACCCATCTGCCCACCAGAGGCCAAACCCCTTCCTGCTCCTCTGCTTGGCCAGCCCAGACCACCCCAGGAGGCCTGGAGGAGTCATTCTCACATCCAGCCTGGGGCTTTGGAGCAGGCACAGGACAGCACAGTGATGGGATCTCTCCTCAGCCATCCTTTTAGTGCAGATGAGCTTTAGTTGTAAAATCCATTAAGGCTTCTCCTAGAAATGTAAACAAACCTATAAAACCCAAAGGCATTCCATCCCCCCCTCCTACCTACTCTGCTTATTCACAGTTTCCCAAAACACGGAGTGCTCTGTACATTTCTGCTCTCTGAGGCAAACCAGGATTTGCTGGTTTTCCCTGATAACATTACTCCAGAGCAGAGCCCCGTTCCCCAGGGAGTGACCCCAGCCCGCCGAGGAGCCCCTTACCCTTAAACCCGTGAGGCCGGGGGGGGCCCACTCGTAGGTGACGGTGTCGAAGGTGGGGTCCTTGCCCGAGATGTTGGGGTTGGTGACGATCATGCGGTTCCTCTTGTAGATGCGGGCGCCGTCGCCGCCCTTGATGCGGGCGGTGAGCGAGGCGTGCCCGGAGCCCGAGAGCAGCCGCCCGATCTTGCGGTCGTCGTCCAGCTCCGAGCTCAGCCCGTGCTCCTCCTGGCTGCACTTGCACGACTTGCAGATCTTCCTGCGCCCCACGAGAGAGCGGGAGCTGTCAGCTGGGCCCGGGGTCACGCGGCGGCTCGGCTGTGGGGTGTCAGCCTCTCCCAGGGGTCAAACTGGGCTTATGGCACGGACAAACGGCTCAGGATGGAATGGGCTGGGTTGGGAGGGACCTTAAACCCCATCCAGTGCCACCCCTGCCCTGGGCAGGGACACCTCCCACTGTCCCAGGCTGCTCCCAGCCCCAGTGTCCAACCTGGCCTTGGGCACTGCCAGGGCCTGCCCACCCTGCCAGGGAACAATTCCTGCCCGGTATCCCATCCATCCCCACCCTCTGGCAGTGGGAAACCATTCCCTGTGTCCTGGCACTACAGAATCTGCTGCCTCCCACCCACGGGGAGCTGCTGCTTCCCCTGAACTCTGGAAAGCCCTTCAAGCATCACTAGACTGGAGATTAGTCTCCTCACCAGATTCCAACAGACCAGCGCCAGCCTTGCCTATTATGAATCTTTACATGCCATTAAAAAAGGGACTGCTGGAAGGAACTGATGCTTAATTGACTGTAATTTGAGTGATAATAGGTATAAATCACACAGACTAAGGACACTCTGGTGGCCAGCACTGCCATCAAACACGAATAGCAAAAGGGGCAAAGTAACTCTGACACAGCCCCGAGGGTTTCAGCAGGATCTTGGAGTAAGAATGACTCCAACCAGCCTTTAATGGAGTCAATAAAAAAAATGGTTGTGTCTCCACCAAATGAGTGCTTTAAAGTTTGGGTTTCACACAGCTGAGGTATCACAAGTGGGAGCTGAAGGCATCCAAGGCATTCCAGCTGCAGCAGCACAGCTGGACCACAGCCTCCCTGCAGCACCACCCTGGCCCAGGGAGCTCCCCAGGAGCAGAGGGGAGCCCAGTGTTTGTCAGGCAGCTCACAGGGCACTAATTCTCTATTAATTAGTGACATGTGGATGTCTGCAGTCCATTTTAAAGCCCCTTTGTTGTCCTGCTGGGCCAGGGAGCAGCCCCTGAGCTGGGCACTGTCCTGCTCAGCTCCCACCAGCTGCTGCTGTCAGGGGCCATTTACTGAATTTGTGTTTCTAAGAGGAAAAACTGGCAATAAAGGACCGAAGAAGGAGCTGCTGTGTCACCAGGCCCATTTGGGTCAGGACACAGGACAGGGCACGGTTACCTCCAGGAGTTTACCCCAATTTGTGTTTCTAAGAGGAAAAACTGGCAATAAAGGACCGAAGAAGGAGCTGCTGTGTCACCAGGCCCATTTGGGTCAGGACACAGGACAGGGCACGGTTACCTCCAGGAGTTTACCCCAATTTGTGTTTCTAAGAGGAAAAACTGGCAATAAAGGACCGAAGAAGGAGCTGCTGTGTCACCAGGCCCATTTGGGTCAGGACACAGGACAGGGCACTGTTACCTCCAGGAGTGTGGCTCGAAGCCCGTGCAGAGCCCCCGGCAGCGCAGACACGGCGCTCCTCTCCCCAGCTGGGGCTGGCTCCCCGACATCTGCAAGAGAGCAGGACAGGCTTTATCCTCAGGGCCGGCCTGGGACAGCACTGGGAGTGTCCACTGTCCTTCAGACAGGGATTTCTTCAGCCATTCCTCGTGTCCCAGGAAGCCTCAGATCCCCCAAACACCATCCGACCCTGCCACACGTTTATTTAAGGGAGCTCGGGATGAAGGTTTTCCCTTCACGTGGAGGGGCTGGCACATCAGACCCAGGGAACACGCCCACACACTGGACAGACACCTGCACCTCACCCACACAGACCTCAGGTCTCCTTTAAAGGCAGTTTTGATCCAGTTTATGCAGTTCATGTACTGCACATGGACCTGTACAAGTCAGGTCAGGCAGGAGACATGGAGCTGTGTTGCCATAACCTGATACTAAATTTGCTTTACTAACTAAAACAAAAAAAAAAAATACCTAAACTGGTTTTTTTCCCCCTTAAAATGATTTAAACCTATCCTAAACTAAAAACGCCCCCAAACCACCAAAATCTCACAGCTACAACCCACCGAAACCTAAACCTCAACATTTTCCAACACCAAAAAACCTAAAACTAATAAAAACCTAAAGAAACAAGACTAACTCACAACAAAAACTTCTCTCAATTTTACCATCTCTCTTCAAAACAACAAAAAGTTTTGTTCTTCCACATTATTCATTCTTTATACTTATAAACACTTTGTTAAAAAAACCCGATTCAAAAATTCTCTCCCAAATTTACCCACAACCAAAAGAATACATTTTTATTTGGACCTGCTTGGTCTTTCTCCAAGTGTCTTTTGGGAATGTGGCATGTTTCCATGCCTGTGGCACCCCCTGAGAACAGGAAACACAGTGGGGAAATGCTCTGGGGAGGAGGGGTGCTGGTGGGGTGACTTGGGGGGCTCTGGTTGTGCTGCACTTTTTGCTGCTCACTGAAAGCAGAGGGAAGTCACCCATCCACGGGTGTTCACTGCTGCAGAGACATCCCAGCAACCTCCCAACAGGAGAAAGACGAGCAAAAACCCACACCAGGAGCCCATAACGTTGGGAAACAAACCTATTTACTGCCTGTGCCATGAATTTATCAAACATGGCTTTTTGAACGTGAGGAACGCGGCAGGGGATGGCAGGAGACACAAACAAAGTGCTGCAGGAGGCACCAGGGCAAGGTGACACCACCACACTCTGAATTTATCTCAGCCTGGATGTTTATACAGGAGCTGTCAGGCTCCTGCCTGAAGGACATGCTGGTGCCCTGGAAAAATGAGCTGAGGGGAAACAAGGACAGTCCCAAACCAAGCAGGAGCAGTGGCAGCACCAGGGGAACATCAGCCCAGCTCAGGGACGTGACCCCGTGCAGTCAGAGACCAGAGCACAGCCTCAGAACCCTGCAGCAAACCCCAGTGAGGTGACCCCGTGCAGAAATCAGAGCACCCAGACCCAGCACCCTGCAGCAAACCCCAGTGAGGTGACCCCGTGCAGAGATCAGAGCACCTAGACCCATCACCCTGCAGCAAACCCCAGGGGTGTGAGCCCGTGCAGAGATCAGAGCACAGCTTCACCCACCCTGCAGCAAACCCCAGGGGTGTGACCCTGCACAGTCAGAGACCAGAGCACCACTGCCTCACCATTCACCTGGAATTTTCATCTCAATTTTCACCTGCAGTTTGTCCCAATATTTTGAAGCCAATGAAAAGACCTCTCACCCCCAGAGTTCATAAAAATACATCTTAAAAATTGCCTTAACACGCCCAACTACTCCCCTCTGCCTGTAATATCCAAAGAGAGGATGCTTTTGATTCTTCAGCCAAGTGCCAGCTGTCCAGGACAGACAGGGACACTGAGGACTCCCACAGACCCCTCACAACCCTGCCAGCTCTGGAGCCAGGTACCCACTGGGGTTTAGCTGACTCTGGCCTTGGTGAGTCAAACAGGAGCTGAGTGTCAGCAAGGGACTGCAAGTGGTGGTTTATCTAAAGTACAAACATCTGGATTAAATAAACTCCTTTGGAAGAGGTTCATTCACACCAGGGGAAGGGCACAGGGAGAGGTGTGGGCAGCAGCACAAGCAGCACAGGAACCTCCCCAGACCAGCTGACACTTGGGAGCCCATGGAAGTGTCAGTGCAGGAGCCCAGAGCCCCAGAGGGAGCCCAGCAGGCTCAGACCCCTCTGGGCCAGCATCTCCTCGGGGTTCTCAAAGCCCAGGCAGGCTCAGTGTGGAGGAGAGGGTTATCTCTCACTCCTTCAGGGGCAGAGGGAGGTCTGGGCCACTCTCACTCCCCTCCCTGTGCAGGGGCCAGTGCCCGGGCACGGAGCTTCTCCTCACGCTCTGCTCCAGCTCCTCACATCGGCATAAAAGGAGATTTCTTTCCAAAAATGATGCAAGACACTGCAAAACCCCCAAAGCCGGTAAGGTAATGTGAAACAAATGCTCTGACTGTCCCAGGCTCCACCTATGCCCAGGCCCACCCCAGAACTGCAGCTGAACTTTGGCATCACCTGAAGATAAAGAGTTTGGAGACATTTGTAATGCTTTAAAAAAGGGCCAAAACCCCAAACCCAGGCCCGTGTCAACAAACTGGTTGAAGAAAAGCAAACCCTGCTCACCAGGACTAGATAGACACTCCTTGCAAGATTTCTGTTTTGGCTTTCTGTGCCTCACAGCATTCTTGCTGCTAGAAGAGAGAAAGCAAGTCAGGGCAGAGGAAATTCTTGGGTAGTGAAATGATAGGAAATCGAGGCTGCTCTACCCACAAAAACACTGCTGAGCAGTGTCAGGAGCACACCCCTAGTGCCCTGGTTTGCTGTCACAGCCAAAGGCAGGGCCACTGTTTGCTGAGCACCTGGAAAATGAAGAGCCTGGAGTGACAAGGAAGGAACCCAAACACAGCTCCAGCATGGTTTAGAGCCTGAGGACTCCTCTGGAAAGGGGCACTGAGCTTCCCTGGCAGGTCTGGTGAGATGGAGCCCTGGCCAGGAGCTCTGAGCGGGTCAGGCTCCAGCTCCACAGCCTGCTCTGTTTGCTGAGACTCCACAAGGGTCTTGGTTCTGTCACCTCAGCCAAGAACCCTTTGCCAGAGGCTCCTCTGAAACCTGAAGTTTTGGCTGAAGTTGGGTTTGGTGCCAGGGACTGTCCTCAGGGGCAGCAGAACCTGCAGAACTGAGGCCTGAAATCACGTTCAGAGTTTCAGGAAGCTTGGCCAGTGTGGTGGTGAATCCAAGACCATGGAGGACCCAGGGCACATCCCATCACACACCCCATCACACACCCCATCACACACCCCATCACACACCCCATCACACACCCCATCACACCTGTCCCCACGGGCAGCAGGGGACAGGACAGGACCCTCTCTCTGAGCGCTGTGCTGGGTGTGCCAGCAGAGCTCAAGTGTCAGATCCACGGGCAGGGTGAAGGTGTCCCACAGCAGTCATCCCTGCTGGCACTGCTGCCCGAGTCACCTGCAGCTCTGCAGCCCCCAGAAGGGCTTTGGGGACACGGTGCCACCGCCACAGGCCCAGCAGGGACTGGCAAAGGGGCCCTCCTGCTCCCACAGAGGCTTCTGGATCCCAAAAGCATTTATTGCACAACACCCTATTTGGAGACTGAAAATGGTGCTGGAGACACGTAACTACCTCAAGTATGTTTTCCCCTCCTTTTTAGGGAGGGAAGAGGAAAAGCTGGTTTCCAAAAAGTTGCTCCAAGTTCCCAACAGCCCTTCGGAGCCGAGGTCCTCGTTTCACCTCTCCCTGCAGCCAGTGCTCCCCAGTGGCCACGACAGGCTCCATCCAGAGCCTTCCCCGCAGCCCCGGCACCACAGACCCGACCCTAAATCACGGCCGTGGCAGGGGAGAGCTCCAGGGAGGCTGCGGGACCTCCAGAACCCTTTGGGTAGGCTCCTCCAGCTGCAACGAGTTCTGAAGATTTACAGCTAACTCTGAACCAGAGCCGCGAACAAAGGAACGGGGAAAAGCCACACAAGATTCCCAAGGGCGGGACCAGCCTGCTCAGCACAATTGCTGGGGGACAGGGATGGGGAGCACATCATCTGTTGTCATTATTTGACTATAATAGAGCTAAACTTGCATAATAACAGTGGGCTACTCAGACTGCCTTATGGATTTGGGGCTAGCTCGGACTTCCTTATGGATTTGGGGCTTGCTCAAACTTCCTTATGGATTTGGGGCTAGCTCAAACTCCTTATGGATTTCCAATAAGTGCTGTACATCCAACGGAAGAGGTGTCTGTCCAGCGAGGGGAATGCTGCATGCTCCAGTTCATAAATTGGGCATTTGGCTCAATTCCTCCTTGTCTGCTGAGGACCAGCGAACAATGGTTTGTGTTTCAAGGGCTCCTGAAGTTCAGCATCCTCCCTGACTGCACCTAAGGTCTGCTGAGGTCCAGCTCAGGAACCAGCTCCCAGTCGTGGCACAGAACAGCCCCAAACATCCCCTGAAGCTCCTGCAGGAGGCTCAGCCCCGGGGGGACACTGGGGGCTGTTCTGCATGTCAGGAGAGGCTCCTCAACAGCAACTGCAAGGGGAATAAATCTGAGCAAGGCAAGCAACTGCCCTTCAAAGTGCATTAACCAATAAACTCACTCACTACTGCAGCTCTGAGAACAGCAAAAGGGTGTTTTGATTTATTTTCTTCTCATTTTCACAGAAAACACCCATTGTAATCATGACCTGCAAGAAATTTGTTTCCCTGCCAGATTCCAAGCAAGCATTATCCCAATTACCACACTCACAGGAAAAAAATTCCCTCACAAAAGGCTGTCTTTCATCTCAAACTCTCTCTGTTGCATTTATTTAAGGCATCAGTGAATGGGTTGATATAATTTGGAATACTGAAAGCACTTTTTGTATTAAGCTTTGCCGAGTAGGAAGTTTGCTGCCTTTTATTTTAGCAACATAAAGGCCAGGTAAAGGCACTGAGACTGGAGGAAACTATTTCAGTGGAGCTGCCAGATCCCAGCCTACAGCATGACAGAGCTCCAACAACTAGGGCCTCTGCAAATATCTCCCTCTTCCAAGAGCACATAGCTGGCAGCATTCCTTTCTTCACTAACAATGTGTGAATTAATGATAAGAGAAGGGCAAATGCTGAAAAATCAGATTTTTGCACAAGCCAAACAGTGCTTCAGATACTTGGACTTAATTATAAACCCAAACCAAGATGTGAGGAAGTGTCTGGAAGTGTCTGGAATGGGAAGAACAGCCCCCAAATGTAATTAAACAGCAGATGTGTGCAGAGTTCAGAGCACGCAGGCAAGGGGCTCAGGGTGATCTCATTACCTGGTAATGAGCTGGGTCCTTCCCACCTCTGGATGCCACTGGGGATGGGGGCCCTCAGAACACGGACAGGGTGCACCAACAGAGCTGCTCCCATTAAATTTCCATATTACAACTGGCTTAGGACTAAGTGTCTGCTCAGCAGCAGGAGAAGGATCTTTACAGTGCAGGGAACAGGAGAAAGCTGAGGGTGGGCATGAGGGCAGGGCCATGCCTGGGCCCCCATCCCTGTCCCCCCTCCCTGTCCCCCATCCCTGTCCCTCACCCTGCCTGGGTCCCCATCCCTGTCCCCCATCCCTGTCCCCCATCCCTGTCCCACATCCCTGTCCCTCACCCTGCCTGGTCCCCATCCCTGTCCCCCACCCTGCCTGGGTCCCCATCCCTGTCCCCCATCCCTGTCCCCCATCCCT
>VXBN01010207.1:21050-85579 GCA_013397395.1 Sinosuthora webbiana
GGGACAGGGACAGGGATGGGGACAGGGATGGGGATGGGACAGGGATGGGGATGGGACAGGGATGGGACAGGGACTGGGATGGGACAGGGACAGGGATGGGGACAGGGATGGGGATGGGACAGAGATGGGGACAGGGATGGGGACAGGGACCGGGGAAATGGCCTCAGAGAGGGCAGGGGGAGATGGGACACTGGGCAGGAATTGTTCCCTGTCAGGGTGGGAGGCCCTGGCACAGGCTGCCCGATGAGCTGGGGCTGCCCCATCCCTGGCAGTGTCCAAGGCCAGGTTGGACAGGGCTTGGAATAACCTGGGATAGTGGAAGGTGCCCCTGCCCACACCAGGGAGGATGGAACTGAGTAAAGGTCGTCCTTTTCAATAATCAAACCATTCTGGGACTCTGTGCTGGCACAGCACAGTCCTTGGGGCTTAAAGAGAGCAAAAAGAACATTATTTGTAAGTGTTCCTGCCCCAAAGCAGCGGGGCCAGAACGGGTGCAGAGCAGAGGGATGGCTGATGCCCTGGGGTGCCCAAGCCCTGTGCAGCCCTGGCTGTGCTGGGGACAGCTGGCAGCCCCCAGCCAAGTGTGTGCTGGCCTGGGGCTGTCCCTCTGTCCCCCTGTCCCTCTGTCCCACCATCCTCCCAGCCCAGGCTCTGACACCAAGCACAGGGAAATGGATTTCCGAATCACACAGGAATGTGCTGGGGCAGTTTATCACAGCAGACAGACACAGAATGTTTTTAGCAGAAGAAACTGTCCAAAACCATGTTTCTCTTGTTATTTCAATGGATGTTGAGCACTGAACGACAATCTATTGCCTTTTGTATTTTGGTTTTTTTTTTACATGGATTGGTGAGGTCTTTACTGCTTTAGCAAACATTCCTGCCTGCTCCAACAAACATTCCTGCCTGCTCCTGCTGAGGCCAAGAGGTCCAGCACAAAGCCCCTTTGTGCAGGTGAGGGAGGGAGGGCTCCACATGCTCCCAGCTCCCTCCCCTGGTTCCCCATTTCCCACTGATCCCAGCCATTCTCCTTTCTTCATTGTGCCTGAGTCCAGGAAAATCCCAGAAATAACAGAAACCGGGATCCAGCTGCCTCTTATGATCTGTGATCTAGGAGCACAACCCCAGCTCAGAGCCAAACTGGCTCCTTAGAAATGCAGCCTGAAAAAAACCCCCTAAACTCTCGTTGATTTAATTTCTCCCTTGTTGGTGCATTTTTTCCTGAAATTTCTCCAGCATTCCTGCAGAGAAGGGGAACGGGGAAACAGATATCCCAGGGCCACATGGACCTGGATACGCTTTTCCAAATGAAGGAATAGGATTTACAGCAGCCCTGCGGGAAGGGAAAGGAGAGAGCAGCAGCAAAAGCCGGTCCCGCAGGGGAAGGAGGTGGGAACCCGGCACAGACGGAGTGGCCCGTCCCCAGCCCCGCTCTGCTCTGCTGCCGGGAGAGGAGAGGGACTTTCTGCTGCTCCTGGCTGTGGGGTGTGTCACCCGGGGCTGTGAGGGACACCCGGGGCCGGGCAGGGACACCCGGGGCCGTGAGGGACACCCGGGGCCGGGCAGGGACACCCGGGGCCGTGAATGCTCCCCTGGAGCCTCAGCACCCCCGGGGACAGCGGTGCCACCCTCCTGCGGGCACTGCCGGCGCCGGGCTCTGCCCTCGGGCACGGGATGGAGCGGGCTGTCCCTCCCGGGACAAGGGACAAGGGACACACAGTGGGGAAGGGGCACAGGAGGTGACACTGGCTGGGCACAGCAAAGAGGCCAAAGGCTCTGGGGGCTGGCAGCCCCTCCAGAGAGCAGGAATGTGTCCCTGAAACATTTTTAGAAGAGTTATTTGAACATCCCCCAAAAAATCTGGGTTAAAAAGCAACGGCAGAGGAGAAATTCTGGAGGGATAAAGTCCCTCCAGGGAGAGCGTTTGAACCTGACCTTCCAGAGGCATTTTGGGAGTGAGCAGAGAGAACAAACAGCACAGGGATATTGTTTTTCAAGCTCATGAAGGGCTTGGCAGCCCCGGGAAAGGTTTGACATGGCAATGGGGTGACATTATCTCCCTTTCCCAAGGCACACACGCATGTGGCCACCTGGGACGTAGGAAAGAACTCACCGAGGGATTGCAGGGCACCACGAGGCACGGGGTGACAGGCCAGCAGCCAGCGGGAGCAGTGGCACTGCCATGCTGCCACCCACCACAGGGACACCAGTGCCAGGTCCCCATCACCTCCCAGGGACACTGAGCTGGGTCCCCATCATCTCCCAGGGACACTGAGCTGGGTCCCCATCATCTCCCAGGGACACGGTGCCAGGTCCCCATCACCTCCCAGGGACACTGAGCTGGGTCCCCATCTTCTCCCAGGGACACTGTGCCAGGTCCCAGGGATGCTGTCAGGTCCCCATTGTCTCCCAGGCTCACAGGGAACTGAGCTCAGGCCTTGGACAAGCGTGGAGGGAACGTTTTCTGTGTGGGGTGAAGCAGGGAGATGTTCCATGTAAAAGTGACGGATTTGGGTGGGGTTTTGTTGGTTGGTTTTAGTTTTGAGCAGCAGGGGCAAAGCTGTGCCCCGCAGGCTCCAGGTGCTGGGCAGGACTGGGGGCTCCCTGTGCAGCCAAGGCTTTCCAGCAGCATAAACCCGACTCTGGAATCACAGTTAAAACCCTTCTAGATGCTTCCATTTATAATAAAAATACATCTGGAACAGCTGTGATGGATGAGAGCACAAATAAATCACGGCAAGTGACAGTGAAGCAGAGGCAGAATGAGGAGGAACACCAAGGGCAGGTTATTCCCAGCGTTCAGAACCTCCTCAGGAAGCCCCTGATGGTGGGATGGGAAACACAGCCAAGCTGGACACGGACTGTTTTAATTTCCAGGTTTCTGAACGGTTCACCCTGTCAACACACAGGAATACAAACCAATAAATGCCGTCCCTGAGCATGAAATGTGCTGCAGTGTCCTGGCAGGATGTGGAGCAGAGCAGGGCAGGCAGGGAGAGGGGAAGGTGAGCTCCAGGGAAAGGTGGAGGTGAGTTCCAGGAAAGGTGAGCTCCATGGAAAGGTGGAGGTGAGCTCCAGGAAAAGTGTGCCCCAGGGAGAGGGAGAGGTGAGCTTCAGAAGAGGTGGAGGTGAGCTCCAGGAAAGGTGAGCTGCAGGAAAGGTGAGCTCCAGGCAAGGCACAGGTGATCTCCAGGCGGCCCCGGAGCAGCCGAGGGCTGCCAGCAGGGGATCGGTGCCCAGTACCGAGGCCGGGCTATACTTAGCTCCGTGCTAGGAAGGGACAGGATCGTGCTGTGACTAAAGGGCTGATCCCCGCAGGAGTCATTCCGACAAACCGGCAAAGATGCTCAGTTACGAGAATCGGGGGTTTCAGCTTCCTGCTGACTCACCGGCAGCTTTATCAGCACAAAACCATCCCCGCAGAGCTGTCCCCAGACGAGGTGTCCTCGGGGTCTGTTTGGGGACAGCAGCCCGAGCCTGGCAGTCCCGTGTCTGCTGCCATCAGCTGTGTGTGATGCCAGCACGGCTCCTGAGCAGCTGCTGCAGGTGAAGCCAGACTCCTCTGCTCCTCTGAGCTCGTCTTGGTGGCCCCACGGGGTCAGGAGCTCGCTGGAGTCACCGAGGGGAAGGCAGGACAGGATGTGTGAGGTCACTGTGAGCAGCCCTGCCCGTGAGGTAAGGCTCCCCGAGCCATAGGTGTCCCCTGCCCAGAACGGCACCTGGGGTCCCCTGGCTGGGGACAGCTTTGGGGGACCAGGCACGCACAGAGCAGGCTGATGGGGCTGAGATCCGGCTGCAGGGGGGACACAGAGTGGGGGCACAGAAGGAGATTGTTAAGGATCCCGTGATTTCCTCAGGAATCCCACGTGCAGGAAAAGGCCAAAGCTGTGCCTGGAATTGATGCTGACCTGCTCTGTTGAGAAGAAACAAAAGGCATCTGTGGAGAAAGGGGATGAAAGCTGGCAGCTGGCAGTGAGGTTTGCTGCTCCCCAGGAGACTGGAGCCGTGGGGCTCTGGAGCTGAGAGCCCACGGAGCCCTGAGGCTTCCCAGGCACATCCACACCAGGAGGGTCCATCTCAAAGAGCTGCTTGAATGGCTCCTCGATTAATTCAAGTGCAAATCTGGCCCACAGACAACAGAAATGGCCAAGGCTGGTGAATATTTCTGGCCCTGAGGGTCGGTGAGGTGGCAGCCAGCTCACCCTGAGGTGCCAGCAGGGACCACCCCAGGAGCACCCCTGGGACGGGGCTTTTCCCCTCTGGGAGCAGCGTCTGTGTGCTGAAGGAAGAGAGCCACGGTTAAAGGGATTACTGCAAACTCTGCTGTGTTTTCTAGGGAGAGAATCTGTGCTGTTGCATTCTTGGCTAATTTTCAATTTTTCTCTTTTGTACAAACATAAAGGGATAAATGAAGTAGAAAATACGTCTCTGCAGCTGCTTTCAGTTAAGTGTTTCCCCCCTTCCGTGAACGTAGTAGTAAAGCTTCAGATTTGGTTGAAATATTTTTGAAGAAATTTTCATCTCCTGGATCCCCAGTCGGAGCAGAGCAATCAAAGGGAGATGACAGGAAAATAAATGGAAGAAACTAATCAAAAAGGTAGACAAAAGTCACTTAAATCCAGGCAGCTCCTTTTCTATTAAATATTGAATAAGGTAGCCTAAAATATTGTATGTGCTGATTTTGCCCGTGGTTGATTTACAGAGATACAGGGCTGAAGTAGGAATGAAAGAAAATACTGCATGAACTCTAAGAAATATTTTGTGGCGACACACACACGATGTTTTTTCACTGATCAAATGAGTCATCCCGTTTGTAGTCAAAAATAGATTCAGTAATGTAGATTAAAAAATAAACCAGCAATACGTGTGGTTTTGAACACAGCTCTTACAGGAGGGCTTTCCTAATTTGGCTATATTCACGCAGGGTCTTTCTTCCAGAGTTTACCAAGCTGGTTTCATCATCAAGAGATTATTTGTAGTGAGTGAAGCCCTTGAAGTCACGGAGCAGTCGGAGGCTCGGAGCTCTGTGAGCCTGTCTGTAAAGTGAGAAACGCCGTACAACGCTCGTGAAGAAAATGAATTAATTACCTTTTTGCCCTTTTATTTTGAACCAAAGGCTCCCTTTCCTCCTGCCTGTGCTGTGCTGCTGGGCACTGGGGCTGGCACTGCCAGCTCCTCAGCTGAGGCACGTGGGTGCCACTGGGGCTGCAGCCTGAGCTGCCCAAAGCCAGCTGGGGCTGCTCGGGGACTCTGGGACCTGTGGGACCTTCCTCAGGTCGTTGTGGGGCTGCTCGGGGACTCTGGGACCTGTGGGACCTTCCTCAGGTTGTTGTGGGGCTGCTCAGGGACTCTGGGACCTGTGGGACCTTCCCCAGGTTGTTGTGGGGCTGCTCAGGGACTCTGGGACCTGTGGGACCTTCCCCAGGCTGCTGTGGGACCCTCCTGCTCGGAGATGGGCAAAGCTCTGGGCTGGAACCGGCCTGGGGCTGCCATGCCCCATCTCCATCCCAGGGCTGCCATCCTCTGTCCCGCTGGCCCCACTGCCCAGGACGGACTTTGCCCCACCTGGTGGGAGGTCAAGTCTGGGAAAAGGGAGGAGACTGAATCTGGAGGATGCCAAACCTCTTGAGAAAGCCGTGGGTGTGCACAGAGAAAAGCAGAGATGTCCCAGATGGGGCCTTTCAGGGGGAGGGGCTGCTCTAGCTGACATCTGTGCCTGTTCAAGGGCAGCAGAGGCATCTGCAGGGCACGGGAAGGCTGGTGGAGATGATGAGGATGGTGGAGATGCTGAAGTTGGAGTAGGAGGATGAAGGTGCTGGAGATGGTGGAGGCAGAGAGGATGATGAGGGTGGTGCAGGGGGATAAAGGTGCTGGAGGCAGAGGGGATGGTGAGGGTGGTGGGGGAGGATGAAGATTTTGGAGGCAGAGGGGATGATGAGGGTGGCAGGGCAGACCAAGATGAGCTGTTCCAGACATGACCATGGATCCAGCTGAGGTGCTGGAGCAGCTGGGTTTGCTCTGGGGCTGTAAATCCTTCAGCCCACAAGGGGCAGAGCCCTGCTGGCCCAGCAGCCCGTGCCTTTTTGGGCATTGAGAGCACAGGTAAATAAAGCCGTGGCCAAGAGTCTGTGGCACCCTGTGTGTGTGTCTGTGTCAGGATCCTGGAGTCTCTTTGAAGAATGAAATGTTTTGACATTCGGAACTTTACTACCAGGGAGAAATCTTAGAAATGCAAGGATGCAAAAGTAACAAAAGTAATTTTGGAGGTCATTGCAGTTAAAAAATAGAACCATTAGCAAAGGAGGACTAACCTTATCTGATGCTCCTCTTCAGAATCTGGCGGGTAGTTTTATGGATTAAACTGTTTTTCATTTTGACACTAAGAGCCCTCTTTTAACTTCCCAAAAGGCACATCTGAAAACAGCTCAGGAATCTCAAAGAGAAAAAAGAGTCAAAACCAAAGATTCCTCCTCTGCAAAGAACCTTCTTCACTGAAACTTGGCCACAAAAGTCTCTCTCCCAGCTCCAAACCCTCTTTGGGAAGAAACTGAGTTGCCTTTTACAAAAGGAGCAGTCCTGCCTGCCCCACCACGGCCCTGGGATGGACAGGGATGGACCAGGACAGAGGACTTCTCTCCACAGCCTTTATGAGGAGAACACGGACATTCACGTTGTGGCTGTTTTTTCCCACTTTCTCATTATTTTGCTGCCCCTTGCAGTGTGTAACAGGGGTGCCTCACCTGGGGGTTGCCCGTGACGCCAGGAACCATCTGCTGCTGCACGGGAACGGCTTCGGGAGCTCCTTTGTAAAGGCTGCCAGATCACCCCCACCATTCACTGCAGAAGGACCCATTGTGGTGTCATAGGAGGTGTCCTGTTTCCTTAAATTAATGATAGACTGCGGGGCTGCACCGTATATTTAAATTGCCATTTACTGTAGTAATAAATATTAATCATCCTCTAAAAGAAGAAATGGGCCATTGTCAGAAGGAAGTAAAGGAACATTTTATGTTACCCCAGGCTGTCTTGTTTCTGCAGGGACACAAGAAAAATTGTGTTTATCATCTGGTATTTCAACAGAAAAACACTGTAGGGCCTCTCTAAATCCATCCAGCTTAACTGGCTGCTCCCAAGTTCAAAAAACAACTGCGGATTCAAAAGAGAGCACTTATTTCTCTACACTTTAGCTACAGTTTATCAAATGCTCTTGCCAGCTGAAAGAGCACGTGGGAACCAAGGGCCTCTGTGCCACAGCGGCAGCGCCCAGGGGACAGTTTCCATCATCTGCTCAAACGGTGGCAGGATGAGCTCATGAGCCCAAACCAGAGCCCAGACCCTGCCCTGCCCGCGTCCCCCGGCAGCTGCAGGAATGCCGGGGTCTGGAATTCTTCCCAGACCTGCCTCCGGCACAAGGGCAGCTTGGGTCGGCAGCCCTTACCTGAGCGGTGAATTCCCTCTTTGCCCGTTCCTCCCCGAGGCTCCGGGAGCGCAGCGCGGGGTTCCTGGGCGGCTCAGGGCAGGTGTGAGTTCCCCATCCCTGCCCCACACCTTGCCCGAGCCTGGCACGGCACGGACACGGCCCGGGTTTATCCGCGCCCCTCCCTTAGTTTATCTCGTGGTTATCTCCGTGTCTGTCTCGTTTATCACCTCGCGGTTACTCTCCAGGAGCTGCCGGCTCGTCCATCCCCGGGGCTCCCGCTCAGATGCCGTCACTAACCTGATTTAAGGGGCTGGAACTCCCCACCTGTCCCGGGAAACTCTCCATCCTCGGGGGGCTCCGCTCTGATGGCAGTGGGGTGGAGGGGCCGGGACCCCTCTCTGTGCAGAGGGTCGGGATGGACACGGGCACAGCTGGAAATGGCACTTCCCAACACGGGGACTCATTTGTTGGTCAGTTCGGTGGCGCTGGGGCTGCACAAAGCCCAGGGCCGGGCTCTGCTCTCCCCAGGGACGTGGTAACCCGGGGTGGCCCGGGGGGGCTGATGTTTCCCTGCACCCCGGCTGCCCCACAGCATCCCCCAACACCCCTGCCATGGGGGAGGGCGTGTCTGCCACGGGGACACTGGGACAGGCCAGTCTAACGGGGATTTCATGGCTCACGTTATCATCTGGAGAAGGTGCTCTTGGATATTCTTGGGAAAATTGGGGAGGGAAGAAAGACAGACAGACAGACAGGCTGGCAGTGTCTGGCTGTGCCCACGGTGTGTGTCCATCCATCACACCCATCACACACACACACACTGCCTGGCCTGGGAATGTGGCTCTTGGGCACAGATGGAGCAGATTTACGGCTCTGAGCTCCTGAGCAGCATGTGGAGGTAAATCTGGGCAGAGGAATTTCCTTGTACCTGTCATTGTAAAGATTTCACACAGCGCTGCTCCAGCAGAATTATTTATCTCTGGGATCACCTCAACAAGAGAGGAAACAGTGTTGTGTAAGGGCTGTGGGTGGGTTTGCACCTGAGAGCAGGATAATGCAGATGCAGGTCCTGTCAGGGACGTGGGCACAGCACACACACATTCCATTGGCACCTTCCCCAGTGGGCAAAGGGCTCATCAGCCCAGGGGACATGGCTGGGAGCAAGGGAATGCCCAAAGGAAGGATGTTCCGCAGCCCAGGACACAGGGAAGTGGAGTTTGCCATTTCTAGGCAGGAATATTTGTGGTTTAGAGATAATAAAGTAGTAGAATAAGTGACTTTGCCAACCTTACCACTACAGCTTTTAACCACTATTCTAATTCCTTTAGAGAATGAATATTCTGCCTTTCAATGAATTCTGGTCTTTTGGGTTGAATGAGGGAACCAGTGAACAGTGATTAAATAAAGGATAGTCCAAAGTGATTAAATAAAAGCAAATGGGGCCAGGGAACCCACTGAAGCAGCCCACACGTGCTCTCTAAGGAATATTCTTACCTGCCAGGGAAGTAACAATATCATTCTGTAAATACTGGGGAAGAAAATTTGGGAATGTCCCAGCTGAAGGGACTCTTGGACAGGAATTGGTGCTGCTGTGCACCTGAAAGGGGCCACGAGACAGAAACCCAGGTGTGCATTCCCAATAAAATGGTAAAATTCTGCCTCCTCAGGTCAGTGCTGCCCATGGCAGGGGCTCTGGGTACTGAGGGACCTCGGGCCTTTGGGCAGTTCAGCTGAAATTGGCAAATCAGCTGAAAAATTCCTGCTGGAGAAGGGCCGAGGAGCTGCAGGGGTGGCACAGTCCCGGGCCTGGTGCTCCTGTGGGGTCACAGCCCCCCAGGGGGGATGGCAGCTCCCAGTGAAGCCTGGGGACACCGGGCTGGGGATGGGGAGCCGTTCCCACAGAGGGAAGGCAGAGCTCCCCCCGAGCCCTCGGGGGCTGGGAAAGGGTCACTGACCTCCCTCATATTTGTAATTGCTGCATTATGAGGAGTAAAGGGCTGTGCAGCCTGAGGGACGCAGAAACAGGCAAGCAAACAAACTCGAGTGTCAGTTAGAGCTACCCAGGGACTTTTCTAACTGGTTTCTGGCCCCAGTTAGGGTTTTATGTGTCTCTTTCCTCCCAGCAGTCAATAAAACAGCCCTGGCCATGGAAACTGCCTCTCTCACCATTCAGAGACCCAACACACCCTCGGGGGGACGCTGGTGCCGATCAGCACCAAACCTCGGACGCACGGAGCCCTTCGGAGGAGCTGCCCAGGCCCAGAGCATCTGCATCGTCATTTCTGACCACTCAGAACGTGTGTGGGAGCCGGCCCCAGCTCGGGGTGGGCTGATGGAGATTCTGCAGGAACACTGCAGGAATGTCCCATCCCACAGAGCCCGTCCACGAGCGCTCCTGTCGGAAATCCCAGCCCAGCCCCGTCCCGAATCCAAAGGCAAAAGTGCCTTTTGGACGTTCCCTGCAGCCTGTACATTCCATATTTGCAAAGCAGTGTCTGCATAACTCATTGCTGTGGGAAGAGTCATCAGGATGATGTATTGAAACCCAGCCATCTCCATTATGGTATGCCATGTATGTTTTTAGAAGCTATTTTTAAAATTAATAGTACTCTGTAATGCTGATAAAGTAGAAAGCATTTATAATTTGTTGTACTCCCAACCTCTTTCTGAGCCCACATTAGTTCACTTTCCACTCGACTGAAGGACAATTTTTTAAAGATATGATGGTTTGGAATTTGCTAATAGTGTATTAAGGGGAAAAAACCTTTGTTATTTAATGAGTACACGGCTCTGAAGTGTTCTATAAAAGCTGTTGTGCTTCCTTTCCACCGCTGATTTACGTCTCAATGTTTTATGGCAGCGTTCCCGGCGCTCCTGCACAGGAACACTCCCCCTTATCTCTCAGGCTGGGCTGAGCTTTGGTGACAGGGGACAGCTCTGGCTGCTCCCTGCCCCAGCAGGAGCCCTCACACTGGGGTGGGGATGTCAGGGTGAGTGTTTAACCCTGCCCTGGAGGCTTCAGGAAGGGGCACTCAGCAGACACTGAACGTTCTCCAGATCAGTGCTGATCCATGCACAGACTTCCTTCAATGAGGTCTGAACGCCCTGCATTCCCAAGAAACGGGTTCTGATGGCGTCCTTTGGCTTTCTCCTTTGGGCAGGCATCTCCTTCTCTCCAAGGATGGCAGCTCCTGCTGATCCCCCTCTCTCCTGCTGCAGGAGCCCTGCAGTGGGGCTGTGCCTGCCCCTGTCCCCTGTGCTGTCCTTCAGGCCCTGCTGTGTGCCTGGTGCCTCACCCAGCCCACGCTCGGCCCACCCCTGCAGCCCCTGAGCCCTGAGAACTCCCAGCTCCTCATGTAGGTGTCCCCAAGGAGCTGGAGCAGCAGGGGCATTGCAGGGAGCCATGGAACACGGGGATGGTTTGTGCTGGAAGGGACCTTGGAGCCCTCCTGGTCCCATCCCCTGCCGGGGCAGGGACACCTCCCACAGAGCAGGAGCTCGGAGCTCCCTCCAGCCTTGCAGGGATGGGGACAGCCTGGTGTGGGGGCAGCTGTGGCTCTGTCCCTGCCCAGCCCTGTGCTGCCCCTGGGCTGCTGGGGCACGGGGAGGGCTGGGCTGGTGGCAAATCCCGTCCCCAGGGATGTGGCACCTGGCACCAGCAGCCACCAGGACACGGCCAACCCCCCCTGATGGCTCCTGCTGCCAGAGCCACACCGTGCAGGGCACTGGGTGCACTGGGACACGGACTGGGGCACAAACAGACTCCATCACAATTATTAATGGTGTTTTCCCAACCTTTTTAACGAGGGGATACTCACTTCCAACAGCGCTGCCAGCGTTGGCACCCTTGAATTTTTTTTCTTTCCAAAGAGGTTTAATTGAGCTAGGTATAAATAGCATATCAGTAAACAAGACCTTTTGGCTCTGTGAATCATGGCTAAAATATCTGAAGCCCTCCACAGCCTCTCTAATGGTGAAGAATGTGCTCATTAGGCTGGTCCAGATGCATTCTGCAACCCAGTGAGAAGCTCACTCTGCAGCAGATAAATCACAGCAGTGTTAATGTTCCTGTGCAGACACTGAGTGCTGGCACCCCCTCCACGGACCTTGGCACGTGGGGCTCTTTGGCCTTCCCAGATTGTCAGAGTTTCACCCCAGAATAGTTCTGACACGAGAACGGCAGGACCCGAGTTTATTTCCTTCCACTGACTTCACCCCCTGCCTCAGAGAATTCCAGAACGGCTCTAAAAAATCCCACAAACAATCCTGCACTGCAAACAAAACGGACACTGCAAAAAAGAGCAACTTTTGCCCTGAGTTTGCTTCCTTGGGAATCTCTGGGCCGAGCATTTCCATGACAAACGTCTCCAGTTAATCTTGCCGGGGTGATGTAAGTGAACGGTCCCATCGTCCCCAGGAATGCATTTTATTTTCCCTCAGTAATCTCCATGGCATTAATTACGTCTGGTTCGGGGTATGTGGAAGTGTTTGCAGCATCGGAAACTTTATTTTTAAAGTCACACTCGGCCTGCAAACATGTGTGCACGTGGACTGACACCTACCCCCCCCCAAATAGCTGCCACAATTATAGAACGGGCTGGGAGGCTGCAGCCCAAGAGCACAGACCAAATGCCTCCGAGGTGAAGGGCGTAGAGACTTGTTTTGACCTGAATAATAAAACTGAAATGCCCAGGTCCAAAAATAGCCAAGAATATTCTTAGGTCCCAGATTCTTCAGATTTCCTTAAAATGCAAATATGGGGATTGGAGCTTTTCTTATCTGGCCTGACGCCTCTCGGAAATAGAACTTGTTGCATTTGTAGCCTAATTTTAGCTGGGGGCTTCAAAACCCTCTGCTGATCTTGATTCAAACCTGGCTGTGGAGCTGTGTAAGGTTTAGAACCCTTGACTGAGGTAAGGAAAACAACATCATTAAAACAAAAAAAAAATCATCCTCCAAGGCTGAGAGCAGGCAGGAGAGCAGAGCCAGGTCACCTGCCCTGTCACCTGTGGGTGGCTCCTTTCACCTCAGCAGCAGCACTCCCAGTCCCTCTGGAAGGGAGCAGGGGAGGCAAACCCAGCCCTGAGCTCAGTGTGGGCTCTGACAATGCTCCACAGCTTCACTGGCTGCTGCCAGGCCCCCTGAGAGGACACACAGAGCACAGCAGTAAATGCATTTATAAATCTTCCTCCCTGTTGCATTGTTACATCTGATGTGTTCCCACTTCTGCTGGGGATTTAACACAACAACACTGAGCTCATGTGTGCCCTGGGACGTGGCCCAGCTGCCCCTCAGGGTCAGGTGATTTTGGGGGGTGATTTTGGACATTTCCACCCCTGTGCATCTCCCCATGGTGGGGCAGAGAACACACACCCACTGTGAGGGGTGGGGAAGGTCCTCAGGGTCAGGGCTGGACACTGACCAACCCCAGCACAGCTCAGGGAGAAAGGAACTCTCAGGCCAGGAATATTTCCCGTTATTTTCAGGCTATCAGGATCTGTTCTATCCCAAATCCATGTGAGGAGTCCCTGCTGTGTTCAGGAAAGGCACCCTGAGTTCTCAGGGGTGTAAAATGTGCCAAGCTCACCCCGGTGCTGCTCGTCCCCCTCTCCTCCTGGCAGCAATTAGAGCCCATAAACATCTCAGGCTTAATGAATGGATTTATTATCCTTATCTTAGTGCTGAGTAAACTCGGAGATAAGAAACACAAAGATGGTCCATAATCTTAAACTGCTTATTAAATTATTATCTTTTAAGTGTTTTATAGGCTGAGGAGAACAGCAGCAGCTCCCAAAACTGAGTCCCTCAGAGAACAACCTGGTCTAGAGGAAGGTGTCCCTGCCCAGGGGATTGGAACTGGGAGGTCTTTGAGGTCCTTTCCAAGTCAAACCACCCCAGGATTCTGTGATTCTGTGAAAGAAAGATTTAATGGTTGGGCTCACTGATCTTAGAGGTCTTTTCCCAGCCCAAAGATTCTGTGATTCAGTGAAAGAGAGCCAAGCAGGCTGTGCTCAGAACCACATGAAAAGGACACACATGAACTAAGGCTTGTTCATTCATAATTTGTTCATGAATCCCAGGTTATATTGGCAGCCAGGAAAACCCAGGCTGAGATTGTCTTTTAGGGAAAGCAGAAAGATTGACAAAACCCCTCTCGACCATATCACATTCCCCTGGTGTCTAATTGCTGGTGACAGTGACCCCCAGGTGCCCAGGCCCAGGCTGCAGTGTGATGCTGAGCCCTGCACGAGGGCCAGTGGCCCTCAGTTTAGGTACAGAAAGGTGAACTCTTGTGTATTCCAGCATTTCAGAGGGTGTGGAACAGGGCAGGTACCAGTTTGTTACTGTGGAGGCCTGTGAGTGCCTTTAATTGGACAGGATTAAATGCACATCTTCCTGTGCCACTTCTGAAACACAGAAAAACGTTCTTTAGTTCCCTTGCTCATTTCCAGGCACTGCACTTCCTCATGCTGGGAAGGCTCCCACGTTCCAATGAATCACAGGCCTTTTCTTGTCTCATCACCAGATCCCTGACCTGGCACAGCAGTAACAATTCACTTAAACTATTTGTAATGGTGGAGCAGTGTCTGTAAATCAGCCTCTCTCTGCTGACTCTGCTGCAGCTGCACAGATTTACTCCAGGTCTGGATCTGCTACATTCATTTTTTAAACGGAACCTTTTCCTTTATTGATGTGACATCTGTGAAGGTCACAGATACGTCTGTGTGATGCCATGTGAGAGGAGACAGTACAGGGAGATGTTGTTCATCAAAACCCAGACAGCTCATTCCTGTTGATGCAGAGAAATTCCCAGAACTGCTGCACGTCTCTCTCTCCCCCAGCACTGAGCCATCAGCTGTAAATCTGTGACTGCACCGTGGTGTGGAGCTCATTCATCCCGGGATAATTCTGCTGAAGTGGTCAGGAAAGCGCAGGTTGGCTCCAAACTGTGGCCCTGCCCTCTGTGGTTTGCTCTCGGGGCTGCTGAGAGCCTCTCACCGGGTTGGTTTTCATGTCCCAGCAGTGCTGGGCTTCTGTAAACCCGGAGAAAACAGACTGGGGCTGATGTTCAGAATATGGAAACTGCACCTTCCTCAAATCCATGGCGATCGTGGTCTGCAGACTGTGGGTGACACAGGGGGACACAGGGGGACACAGGGGGGCACAGGGGGACACGGGGGGGACACAGGGGGACACAGGGGGACACAGGGGGGACACAGGGGGACACAGGGGGACACAGGGGGACACAGAGGGCACAGAGGGACACAGGGGGACACAGAAATGCTGCTCTGAGGCAGCAGCGGTGGGGATGGCACAGGGAGCACACCCAGCTCCGTGCCCGGCCCGGCTCCGGGGATGTCCTGCCCGGCACAAGGAGCACACCAGCCCCGTGCCCAGCCCCGTGCCCGGCTCCGTGCCCAGCCCGGCTCCCGAGCCCCGGGCGCCCCGGGGCTGGCCGGGGAAAGCGGCTCTCGCCACCTGCGGAGCCCCGCGGGAAATGCAGGAGCAGCCCAGAGCCCGTCCTGGGAAAGGACATCTCCTCCTCAGGGACACGGTCACGGAGGAAAAGCCCTCCCAGCCCATCCCGGCTGTGCCCTGTCCCCACCTTGTCCCCAGCCCAGAGCACTGAGTGCCACCTCCAGGAATTCCTGGGACACTCCAGGGATGGGGATCCAAACCTCCCTGGGCAGTTCCAACCCCTGAGCACCCTTTCCCTTGGGAAATTCCTGCTGCTGTCCACCCTGAGCCTGTCCCTGTTCCCTGGGAGCAGAGCCCGACCCCCCCGCCTGTCCCCTCCTGGCAGGGACTTGTGCAGAGCCACAAGGTCCCGCCTGAGGCTCCTTTTCTCCAGGCTGAGCCCTTTCCCAGCTCCCTGTCGGTGTTCCACACCTGTCCTCAGCTCTCCCGTGCTCCTGCACCTCCCACGGGGCGGCCCCATTTCTGTGCCGGCAGCCCCACCCCGAGGATGAGGAGCTGTCCTTCCTCCACACAAACCTCCCCAGCGCTGGCCCTTTGTAAACTCATGTTGCCTTTTTCTCCACCCATCCCTGTCCATTTCTTACCATCTTGAAAAGGAAACCATCATTAGATTTTGGGCAGGAATGGTTCCCTGGCAGGGCGGGCAGGACCTGGGATGGAATTCCCAGAGCAGCTGTGGCTGCCCCTGGATCCCTGGCAGTGCCCAAGCCCAGGCTGGACACTGGGGCTGGAGCAGCCTGGGACAGTGGGAGGGGTCCCTGCCATGGCAGGGGTGGCACTGGGTGGGCTTTAACCACTCTCTGGTTCTGTGGTCACTGGAAGGTGAGGACAGGAATGCAGGAGTTTGTTCCTGTGGCAGAGCTCAGCTCCAGACCCAGCCCAGCAACTCCTCGGCCCCCACCACAGCAAACCCAGGAGGAATTTATTCAATACGTCCTGCCTCATTTTCTTGTCACAAATTACCAGATTCGCTATTCAGTTCATCACAAAGTAATTTTGGCAGACAATTCTTGATCTGTAGTTCATTTGTAGTTCATCTTCAGAATTAATTTCCTTTTGTCGGACACATTAATGGCATGTTACTGGTAATGCTTCTAATGAGGCCTCCAGCATGAGCACTCACATCTGCAATCTGAAACAGGGTTCATGAAAATATTCCCCACTAGGTTAAAATTGATTTACAAAAGAATGTCCAAGTAAATTGCTAAAAATTCATGAGCACTGGGCATGAAATACCCCTGAGCAAATGTGAGAACCACCGACGATTTTGGGGCTCCATTTCTGGGTCTCCGTGTGGGTTTCCCTTTGTCCCTGTGGTGCCACTGCTGTGTCCAGCACAACACAGCAGTGTCCAGCAGCTGCTGCAGCCCCTGCCCAGCCTGCAGAGACCCTCTGGACACCCCCAGCTCTCAGATGCAGCCAGTGAGGTCTCCTCCTCCTCCTCCCTCTGTTTCCCAAGAACATTCTGGGCTGCACATTATCTCTGAGCAGACTCGCTATTAAAAGCTTTTAAACTTTATCTCCAATTTCTCATTAAAACTCGCCTGCATTGATGTTTTAAGCTGTTCTGTCAGAGACGTTGCCCTCTCTGTGTTAAACACAGAGGTAATGAGCAGCTCTTCCTCTGTATTGAACCTTCACTTTTCTTTGGTTCAGAACCAGAATCGATAATCCCTGATCAAGAACATGGAGCTATTTAAAAAAATCTCGTCTCTGGAATTTAAAGCTAATTTTGGATTTGGCAGTGGAACATAAATTATTTGGGAAGGAAAAGCTTCTCAGCGCAGTGGCCCATCCAAAATACACCTGAAACCTGTCCACGAGAAGGGAGATTTTCTGCATCAGCTCACTGTGGTGTGATGGGAGGGGCTGTGCAGGTCTGCAGCAGCCCCCGGGCGGTGCCTCCCCTCCCTCTCCTGCTGATGGGACTGGCAGTGACAGCCTGTGCACACATGGAGCACCAGCCTCTGCCGGGAAAGGCAGGAGGAAGTCGTTCTCCCACCACTTAACATCTGTAAATATTAAATGGGCTTTACAAATATTCTCCTGGCGGCTGAACAAATTTAGAGCTTGAAACACTTGTGGGAAGGAAGGAAGGAAGAAAGGATGTGATGGAGGGAGGGGACACTGACACTGGAAACTTATCTGTTCCTTTGAACAGCAAACACATTTTCTTCTGCGTTTTTATCTGCCACAAGGAAAGGTGATGTGCCACCAGCCACTCTGGGGTTTGTGGCTTTTTTGCCCTTTCACTGCACATTAACAACACGATTGTTTACACTTCTGTGTCACTTTATTCTTATCAGTAGCGTTAATTTGTGTGCCCTTGACATGGGATTTTGCAGGTCAGGAGGAGAAGTGGCCAACAACGCCCTGGAGAACGGAATTCCCCTGCCTGCCCAGCGCAGGAAAAGCTCGTGTCACTCTCCCTGTCCTTGGCAGAGTCCCTGAGCAGCTCCCAAAGCTGCTGGCTGAGGAGGCCCCTGCTCCATCCCAGCCCTTCACAGGGACAGGATGTTCTCCCCCCCAGCAGCACTGGAAGTTTTCCTGCTGTGATTCCTTTCCTCCCAGGGCACACCAGTCCCGCTCTGCTGCTGCAGCCTGGAACATCCCATTTCCCTGGAGAGCTGTCCAGGTGTAAGAGCAGGGATGGAAGCAGGCAGGGCTGTCCCCAGGCTCTGGTGTCCAGGCAGGAGTGAAGGGGGATGGATTGTTCAGATTTATAACCACAGACACCACGGAGGTGATAAAGAGCCAGACGGACTCGTGGGGAGATGGTATCTGTGTTTGGAACACCTGAGGAGAGTTAATCTGATCTTTTATTAAAACTCTATTGAATTTAGCCATTAATAATTAACTCTGGACAAGAGCCACGTCTCTCCCTGAGCAGGTTCTGAGCACTGTGGGACACGGGAGGGGAGGTGAGAGTCTGTTCCTGCCTGTTGGTGCCTGGCTGGGGCTGTGTGCTCACACCACAGCAGGATTTGGGGGTTGGGAATTGCTGTCACGGAGCACGAGGTCCCTGTGGATGCTCTCTGCCTCCTCCAGGCCCTGCAGTGCCCTGGGCCAAGGCCAGCACACCTGAACACGGATTTTGGCTCTTTTATTCCTCGTTGCTCTCCGTGTCAGACTGCGGCCCCCCACAGGCAGGACTTGTTTATGTCACATTTTGTATTTATTTATTCTCACTACGTGTTAAATGCTAATACCAGGGGCCTCGAGGACAGACTGTTGGTTCTTATTCCCGGCTCGCATTTCAGTGTTTCCTCTTAGGCATCATCTAAATTAATTCTTTATTCTTTATCCAGCTGTGATCACGGATGTTCCATGGAGGAAACCCCGGAGCGGTGACCTGAGTCCTTTCTAAATCAATGAGGAAACTCCCCGAGAATTAAACCTGAACTAATCTCTACACAAACGCCCTCCGCAGTCCTAACCGCAATTAGGGGTTGATTTACAGCCCGAGGGCTGAGGTGCTTCACCTCCTTGTGCGGCTGAATGATGGAATTCCCGGTGTTCTGGGCCGCTCCCGGTGCAGGGAGGGAATTCCCGGTGTTCGGGAGCTGGTCCCGGTGCAGGGATGGAATTCCCTGTGTTCTGGAGCTGGTCCCGGTGCAGGGATGGAATTCCCGGTGTTCCAGAGACGATGTTTCGGTGCAGGGATGGAATTCCCGGTGTTCGGGAGCCGGTCCCGGTGCAGGGATGGAATTCCCGGTGTTCCAGAGACGGTGTTTCGGTGCAGGGATGGAATTCCCGGTGTTCGGGAGCCGGTCCCGGTCCAGGTCCCGGGATGGAATTCCCGGTGTTCCGGTGTTCCGGTGCAGGGATGGAATTCCCGGTGTTCCCGGTGTTCCGGTGTTCCGGTGCAGGGATGGAATTCCCGGTGTTCCGGTCCCGGTGCAGGGTTGGAATTCCCGGTGTTCCCGGTGTTGCCGGTGTTCCCGGCGCCGCCCGGGTCCCCGCCCGCCGGGCCGGTGGCACTGTCGGTCCCCAGCGCTGTCCCCGGGCTCGCGGGCCCCGCCGGGTGGCACTGTGACAAAGCTTTCGGTGACAGAACCCTCGGTGACAAACACCCGGTGACAAACATTCGGGGACAAACATTCGGGGACAAACATTCGGGGACAAACATTCGGGGACAAACAAACATTCGGGGACAAACTTTCCGTCCGCAGCCGGTCCCGGCGCCGCCGCCCGCCCGCCCCGGCAGAAAGGCCGAATTCCCGGATCCCCGGAGTCGGGAAAACGGGCTGGGTCTGTGGGAAGACCGCCGGTCTCCAGCGGAGCCGAGGGTGCTGTACAGGGTATTTTAGAAGATTTGCCCGTTGCTCCCCCTCTGAAGAGCGCCTGAGTGCTGAACCTCCCAGGCCCGGGAATACAAACAGCTTTTCTGGATAACACAAAGGCAGGAGAGCACAAAGTTGTGTCAGAAGCACAAAACTCTCTCGAGTCTTTGAGGAGAACTTGCACGTCGCTCTGTGCTGCCAGTCACAGTGTGCATGAAAGGAGATGGAGGATAAGAAGGAGAGTTGTCCAGGAAGGGATGGGAGAGGGGAAAAAAGGAACCTTGATTGTGGGAAGCAGGACAGAATAGGAATTATGTAAGCAGAACAGGTAGAAAATGAAAATAATGGAGAAAAGGCTGCAAAGGTCCTTAGAGCTGTGAAGTTTCTGTTTCTGTCTGCTTTTACTGCTGCTGGCTCACACAAGGCAGAGTTAAGGTGGATACAAATCCCCCCATCATTCACAGCTCTGAGAAACAACCCCCCCAGGCAGCAGCCCCTGGCTGCTCCAGCAGAGTGTCCCACGGACACCAGAGGGACCCTCCTGCCTCCAGAGGCCTTTTCCGTCATGGGGACGGACAGCAGGGCCAGCTGGGGCTGACAGCAGGTGGCCCCCAGTGACACCATCCCCGTCATCCCCAGAATTGCTCAGATTGCTGCTGGTCCCTCAAGCAGTGATGCTGTATCCCTGCAGACAGCAAACCCAATGAATTTGGCTTTCCTGGCCCTTTTCCCTCCCCGGCTGGGTTTTAATGTGCCCCAGGCCATTCTCAGGCCGTGCTGAGGGCAGGAGCTGCTTCAGTCGGCGCCTGTGCTGCTGCTGCTGCTGCCTTTGAGCCAATATAAAAGTCATTTTCCTCGTGTCCTTTCACATCTCACAGCCTGTGAACGTCCCCAGCTCTGCCCTGGAGAGCAGCATCCTCTTTGCCTCCGTGTTGTCAGTGCTGAGACGCCTCGTTCTGCTGCAGGGGTTTAGCCAGGGGCCTCTCCAGGGAGGGATTTCCACTCTTGTTCCTGCAAACCACACCTGCAGCAGCTGGAGGATCAAAGTCTGAGCTCAGAGGGAGGCCCACAGCAGCAGCAGCAGCAGAATGTATCTCAGCCCAGTTCCTGTTGGCATCACCTGCAGGACTGAACTTTGCTTAGCTCTGCTGAAATCCCAGAGCTTTCCTAAAGGCTGTGGTGACATCTGGCCTCCGGTGGGATCCTGTCCTCCGGGCAGGGCCAAGGGTCTGCGGCAAACACGGGTGGGGCTCAGCTCAGGGAGGGCACAGGGCCAGAGAGCTGCTTCCCAAAGGTTCCCTCACCTCCCAAGTGTTAACTGAGCTTTCAGATTTGAGGGAAAGAGACCCACGGGATGTATTTGGGTTTGTTTTGCAATATTTAATCCTTTTTTCTCTTACACTTGTCTTTATCCATCTTCTGTGAGGGTCTTGAAAGAGCACCTATGCCCTGAGCTGGTGCCACTGTGAGGAACATGGAAGAGAAACATCCTGGAGGGCTTAAAGGAACTGTCTGTGTGATAATGTTGTCCTGTTTCTAATTACAGGGCTGGGCAGGGCTGAACAGGGCTGAACAGGGCTGAACAGGGCTGAGCAGGGCTGAACAGGGCTGGGCAGGGCTGAGCAGGGCTGAACAGGGCTGGGCAGGGCTGGGCAGGGCTGAACAGGGCTGGGCAGGGCTGAATGGGGCTGGGCAGGGCTGGGCAGGGCTGGTTTAAAGGTATTTACTGAGGTAAATTTGTGTGCAAACACACTTTGGGGATAGTTTCTCACGAGGCTTTCAAAGGACTCCAAAGGCTGCACTCACTTGACTGCTGTTGAAATTCAGTAGCTGTTGGTTCCTTCTTTGAATTCCAATAAAGCCTGAACCTGTCTGCACGTTCCATCTCCCTTTCTGTTTAAAATGCACCAGCTGCCTCTGACCTCGTGGATCATAAACTCTCCTGGGGCTGGGATCTGCAGCACATCCATCCCTGCAGGAACCTGCTGTTGTTTGCGGGGCTTTGGGAGGTTTGCACCCAGGGATATTTTAATCTCTGCCTCCCAAGGACCCCCTTCACACCCCGGGGACACCTTTTGTTGGGGTTTTGTGTTGCCTGTGATGCTGCTGGGGGAGCTGGAGCATCGGCACACGGAGGATTTCCTGTGGAGGTGCTGCTGCTGCAGACCAGCCTGGCCCCAGACTGTCCCCACAGCACTGAGCCTGTCACACCCCTGCAGCTGCAGGGGCAGCAATCTTCTGGAGCTGAGCAGGGCAAAGACAGGGAATTTGAATTTCCTCCAGCTCCCTGGCAGCAATTGCAGCCACAGCTCTCAGTGCTCAGGGGTGTTCAGTCCCCTCTCCCCTTGCCCACAGCCCCACAGGAGGATCTCCCAAAGTGAAAACCCAAATGCTCCCAGCCCGTTTCCCTGCTGTCTTCCCAAATACTCCTTGTGTTCTGCCTTTGTCCAGCACTCCAGCTCTGCTCTGCCTCTCACTGCCTGAAGATCAGGAGGATAAAGGACTCCAGATCCCAGTGGGGCCGTGTGTGAGGTGCAGAGCAGGGGGTGTGAGGCAGGGCTGAGGGGAGCTCAGGGCTGGGCTGCAGCTCTGCCTGCAGCTCTCCAGGGCTGGTTCAGTGATGGAACCAGCATGGATGTGGTCCTCACGTCCAGCTTTACCTGAGCTGATTGAACAGGAGACTGCACAGGTGACAGGGACAACCTGGGTGACTCCTGTGCCCAAAGTGCCAGTGCAGAGACCATCAGTGTGGGCCATGCCAAGCTCCTGTGACTCTGAGCACCACGAGTTTCCTTTGGAGACACGTGGAGTACATGGAAAAGCTTTTACTGGTGACAGTGGGCTTTGGACACAGTATTTATACCCATGGAATAATGCTGAGTAAAACTCACTGGCTGTTTCTTGAGCCCTGTTCCACCCTGGACTTGAGCCCTGTTCAGCCACCCCCTGAGCTCTGCCTTCCTGCCCAGCCCAGCCCCAGCCCGTGCTCCATGCAGTCTGATTGTTGTGTCACTGCTCAATTTAATTACAGAGACCCAGTTACACAACTCCCCTCTCCTGGAGGACTTGCTCTCCCTGTGTCAATGACTTTGGCAGCAGAGGCTGTGGCCCTGAGGGCTGGGAGGTGCCCCCATGGCCAGGCAAACAGCCTGAGAGCTGTTCTGGGGAGATGAGGCTCCAGGAGACTCATGGAGTGATGGCCTTCATGCATCATGCATGCAGACATTCCATGCAGGAGCGTGGAGCCACCGTCCCTTCCCCAGAAGATTTTCTGGCTGCTCCAACGACAACACTGAATTGTAAATTTAGATTTTAAAACACAAGGTTCTTTCACCTCAATATTAACAATGAAATCCCCACTCCTTTGCCATTACAGGAGCAATAATGTTGGGGGCTCTGCTGGGAAAAGCAGATGTGTCAGTCTGAGAACCAGGAATGTGATTCTGCTGGTGATGTCCGTGCAGCAAACCTGGGGGGTGTCATTAAGGGAATTTTCCTTCTCCCTCTTGAAAGGTGAAGAGCATTGACTGGTTCCTTTACCTGCTGGAGGTTTCCTGCCTCAAGAAAAAAAATATTGAGATTTTTGCTTTTCTATTTTACTTTTCTTTTGTGAAAAACTTGACTATGTAATAAAAGTGCTCTCATAACTAGAAAGAGGGACTTAGCTCAGGGCTGTGTTCCTTTTCTCCTGTGCCTTTGGAACCAGCAGTGCAGGGTTAGTGTCCCCTGTGCCCTGCTCCCCTCACACTAGTGGGGGACATCCCCTCACAGTGTCCTCAGCACCTGCAGCCACACCCTGCCCTCCCCAGGGCTCTGACTTACAGAGAACCACAAAAATTCAGGAAACCCTCAAAGACAAACCCTGCTCTCTGCAGGAGCACACCCCATAGGTCTGAACTGAGGAGGTGCTGCTGGGAATTCCAAGGAAAATGCCTGTTTTAAATATCTCAGCATTTATTCACAACCTGCTGGGAGCATGAGGAGCAAAACTGTCAAATGCAGGTTCTGCTGTCACCTGAACTGCTCAGCTCTGTTCATGTCTCTTCAGGGAATGCTTGGATGGTCCAGAGCTCTCTCAGTACCAACATTTATTTGTTTCATTCTTGTGTGTCAAAGAGATGAGTAAATACATCTCACACTTCACAGCCACCCAGCCCTCCTGTTCCAGGGGCATTTTAATCCTCGTGGTTAGAAAACAACAGGAGCGTTCTCTTCCCAGTGTGGGGTTTTCCCAATGAGGCCTGAGTGTGAAAGCAAAAGAAATGGTAAAATTATTTTTATTAAAGGTGGAGGCCAGTATTTTGTGGTTTGGCTACATTTTTTTTCCCCCTGTCCTGATTTANCATTCTTGTGTGTCAAAGAGATGAGTAAATACATCTCACACTTCACGGCCACCCAGCCCTCCTGTTCCAGGGGCATTTTAACCCTCGTGGTTAGGAAGCTACAGGAGTGTTCTCCTCCCAGTGTGGGGTTTTCCGCCTGAGTGTGAAAGCAAAAGAAATGGTAATTATTAAATTATTTTTAGATTTTATTTCTCTTAATAAATGATCTGGTTACTTCAGTCCCATTCCTGCTCCTTGTAATTCAGGCCCAGATGGGAAACAAGCAGTTTGTGTTCAGCTGCTGGCAGGTCCTCGGAGGAGCAGGAGCAGGTTGTGATGGGAAGAGGCTTTTGCATGCAAATGTTTGTCTCCCACACGACTCCGGAGCTGGGCAGGCCCCCAGCACAAGCAGAGCTGCTGGCAGCACGTCCTGACAGGCTCACAGGCACCACGGAAATGTGGTGAAATGGCTTCATTTGCTGCAGCTAGCCCAGGATTTATTGATTGATTGATTTATTGCTTGGCCGCTGCACTGCTGGTGATCACTGCCTGCTCTCCTCCAAAGGGAGGCCGGTGGGGATTGGAAATAGAACTGGGAAGCAATAACAGCGATGTCCTTCCTCCAGAGCTGTTCTGTCCTGAGCCAACAGGGGACAAAAGGTGTCCCAGCTCACCTGCGGGTCACCGTGCTCAGCCCTGCCCAGGCTCTGCCGTCCATCTGCACGGGCAGAATAACTCAGCACATCATTCCTGGAGCCCTGGGACACACTGCCAGCACCAGAGCAGCTCCTGTCACTGTTGTCACCAATTAAGTCTTACTGGCAGGCTCAGAGCCGGGAGAGAAATGACCCAGGCCCGAAAGTGAAGTGTCAGCTCGGCTCTGAGATCCCGTGTGGGCCCCCAGCCACGCTCAGCTCTGCCCTCAGGGGCTGTGCTCTGCAGGAATCCAAAGGCAAATGCTTCTTCCCCAGCAAAATGCAGAACCACTGCTCCTCCACCAATATTTCTGTGAGTTCTGTGCTAATTAGCAGCTCCTAATCTTTAGATTTTTCAGTGCTGTACCAACGCTTGGCTGTGATAACCTTTGGCTTTGCATAACACAGCTCCAAATTGTTCTGTGCAGAAGAACCATGTGTTATCCATTAGCAAACTGGAGTTCTTGCAGCACTTTATTTTTAATTCCCAGGCTCACAAGGAAAATGGCTTTTTGAAATGTTTTATTTTATTTTTTTAAGCTATGGCTCCCAGTTTCAGACAAGGTCTGTCATCCCAGCAAACCCCTGGGTGTGAATTTCCTCGGTGCTTTGTGTTCCCCTCCCTGCTCCTCCTCCCCTGGGGGGCTGTCCCTGCCTTCCTGGTGGGGACAGAGCTGGGCTGGCACCTGCAGCCCTGCCCGGGGTCACCCTGTCCTGGGGTGGCCAAAGCCTCCAGCCCTGCCTGGGGTCACCCCTATCCCAGGGTGGCCAAAGGCCCCAGCCCTGGGGTCACCCTGTCCTGGGGTGGCCAAAGCCCCCAGCCCTGGGGGGCTCAGCCTGAGCCTGGAGGAGCCAGGGAGGAGCTGGGGGGACCCTCGTGGGTTTGGGGTTTGGTGGCTGTGGGTGCTGGGCACCCAAAGGCCCTGGGATGAGCCCTGGTGTGTGCTGAGGGGCTGTGGAGGGCTCTGTGCCCTGAGCAGGTGCTGGCCAAGGGATGGACATGGTGAGGAGCTGGCACAGAGCTTGTCCCTGTCACAGTTTCACCCTGGACCCTGCACCTTTCCCAAACCCCTCACGGTGCAGGGTACCACCCCCACCCCTGCAGGAGCCAGGGCAGTCAGTGCTGCCTGCATTAACTGCAGGCCTTCCCTGGAAGGGTTTTGGAAGCCAAGGGTAGCCTGGGGTCTTTTTGTAACACCCAGAGGGACAAGGAAGGCAAATCTCTCCACAGGTTAAATTCTGTGAGAAGGAATTAATCACTTGGAAGTCTAATCTTTGCTTCCACCCAGAAAGTGAGAGGACAAAGGCAAGTTGCTGTGTGATGTGAATGAAGACCTTGGCAAGCAGCAATTTTTCCCCTGCTGTTATCCTGGCCTGTAGAAGAGCCTCAGAAAAAAGATCAAGAATTGGGAAAGAGTCACAGATATCAGAGTTCTCATTCCCAGTGCTTGAAAGGCCCCAGGGAGAAGTAATTGGAAAATACTTAAGATCATATTGTTATAAGGCAGCCACATTTTGCTTTCAAATTGTAGTGCAATAATCTCCTTTACTGATGGGAAGAGGCTTGGTGAATTTAAAAAATGCCGATAAAGAGCAGTTGGGAAGGGCTCTGCCCTCAGTGGAGACGGGGACGTGGCTGCTGCTCGTGAGGCAGCCTGGACTATCCCAGTGCACTGCTGCAGGGTTCCAGCCTCCTGGAAAAACACTGCGGGGGAACGGGGCCAGGGGGGAGCTGGAGGGAATCCCGCAGGGACAACGGGTGGGCGGGCACCGAGGGGATGGGACCAAACAAACCCCACCGGGTGTGGTCTGTGAGGACAAAACCGTCCTGCAGTGACCCCAGTGTGACTGAGGGATGGGAGGGGTCCAGGGGTCTCTGTTTGCTGTGGGGCTGTGTCAGTGCCCAGCAGGGACTCCGGCTGTGGGCTGTGTCAGTGCCCAGTAGGGACTCTCTGGCTGTAGGGCTCAGAGGGCTCTGGTGACCCCAGTGTGACTGAGGGATGGGAGGGGTCCAGGGGTGTCTGATGTGGGGCTGTGTCAGTGCCCAGCAGGGACTGTCTGGCTGTGGGGCTCAGAGGGCTCTGGTGACCCCAGTGTGACTGAGGGATGGGAGGGGTCCAGGGGTCTCTGTTTGCTGTGGGGCTGTGTCAGTGCCCAGCAGGGACTCTCTGGCTGTGGGGCTCAGAGGGCTCCAGGGGTCCCTGTGTGGGGAAGGTTTGGGGTGTCCCGAGGCTCCCCCTGCCCTGCCCAGCTCCTGCCCCACGGTTCTGCAGCCCTGGGGGCTTTCCTTGGGGCCCCAGCCTGCGGAGGTGCCCTGGGGATGCTGCAGCCCCGAGGGGAGCAGGGCTGAGCAGAGATCCTTGCTCACCTGGGGCAGCGCTGCCTCTCACCTCCCCAGCCCCTTCTCAGCTTTCTTCCTCATTCCACGATGCCCCCTGCATATTTTATGGTGTTTCCTTTCAAGGGCCTTAAATAATTCCTCGCTCTTGCCTTTCTGTGGCATTTTTGCTAAGTTGGCCTCTCCTCGTGCGTCGTGTTGTGTGCTTGGTCTCACAAGATTTCTCATGGAAGGCGACAGAAAATGTCATTTTTTTTTTTTGGCATGTTATTTGATCTCACACTCCCAGGAGATCGAAAGGAAGGAAAGGGGATAATTCTGTACCAGGAGTGAGTGGGCTGAGCACAGAAAGGTCAGGATTTACACGATGTTTCATGTGAAAGGGAGGGCAAGAGCTGCTCCTACGGGGGGCTGTGATGTAGCTGTGAAGCTCGAGAACCTCTGCGGTGCTCCTCACAGATATCTGGTGTTCTGCTGTGGATTCCTGAAGCACTGAAGCAAACTGATTCATTATCAAATCTGATAAACCACGGCACTGCTCACACACGGTTTTTAAATGCTGCTGTCACGTGCCTTGGCAAAGAACCCCCGTTTGTGAGTGTTTCCACCAGCAGCACGTGAGTGTCAGAGCAGATATTGCTCCTGCTCCAGGGCTCTGTGTGCAGCCTGCTCATTCCCACGGCTCGGTCATTAGGGAAGTGACACCCCAGGGGGAAGAGAGAAATCAAATGACAGTGTAGGTGATGTCTGACATTAGCCAAATGTCAGCCTTTCTGATGGAGGCATCAAAATTAATCTGAAAATGTTACACCGTTTTAGTCATTTTCCTACGAGGTTGAAAATATGAGAGGCAGGCTGATGACATTTTGATTATAGTCTCAGATTGCAGGGACCTGGCAGAACACACCTTCTCCTCTCCTCTCACGTAATTAAAACCTGCTGTCACCTTGATCTTTATTACATTTTCCCGTGTCCTGGCAGGTCTCTGGAGTTCTGTGCGCTATTGATCCTTGTTGTCTGAGCAAATTCAGCGTGTCAATATTGCTCAGATGAGCAAATGGCTCTTGTGTTTTGTGTTTAAGGGTAAAGATGGAGGGAAAACACCTGGCAGAGGCAGCATGGCAAGAGTATCAAGGTACAGGTGCACAACTGGTGCAAGGAAGGGAATTCAGGTCACGGCTCATGGAAAGCTTTAAGCCCCGGTGTTAATTCCATGCAGGGTGGGTCCAGAGGGGATCCCTGAGATAATAAACATCACTGAAGGCTTCAGCCACTGCATCTGTGAAGCCTGACTGACATCCCCAGCTCTGGCAAGGGACACTCCTGGAACGTTTTGTTATTGGATCCTCAACCAAAACCCCAATTATCTGTACTGGTGCAGAGCTGAAACATTGCAAAATCCTGTCAGCCCGAGTTATAAAGATGAGTAACTTGATTAAAATCAAGATGAAGTGTCCAGGATGGGGGAGAGCTGCCCCAGGAGCTGGGGTTTGTGCTGGGCTCCCTCTGGGCCTGGCAGCTCCTCACTGCCCATCCCCTCCTGACACCTCCTGGGACCTGACATCAGCACCACTTCTGGGCCTGGGTGGTGGATTTTGGTGGGTTTTATTTTTGGTGTCGTTTTTTTGTGTGTGTGTGTATGTGTTTCCTTTAAATGACTGGCAGGGCATGAAAGCCAAGCGTGTGTAATGTAGGAGTGTTTCTAAAATGGATTGATTATTGGCTGCAAATCTGATTTTTGGCAGTAAATCCTGCAGCGAAGGGAAGCAAGGGAGACTGTCCCACGAGGGTTTTCTGGGCTGCCTTATCCTAAAGATCTGCAGAGGGTTCCTGTCAATAGCTGTTATTTGCTGGTGTTTCTCCTGACAAATGCCTTCTGAAAGGCAAGTGGTCTTTAATTCAGCTGTGCTCAAATTTGCATTCCCTTAATGCAAAACAGATGCTCTGATATCACCAGTGGCAAAGAGATAAGCTCAGTCCAGAGTTTTCTCAAGGAAATTAAAATGTTATGGAAGACGAATGCCCAGACACGAAAAATCCCACAACAGCCCTAAAGCAATCAGGGAAAAAATTATGTGGATATTTGGACTTTACATTTTAATGAGACTCTTTGGAACCCTTAAATCCATTTGCTCTTCCTTCTCCAGGCTTACAGAAGGGACAAGACAATGACTGTAAAAAGAAAATTTGGCATTAATGTCAGTGAAGAAAAGGGTTATGTTCAGTATTAAATTCCTTCACAGATACCTTCAGCATATAGTGAATAAGTAGGAATAGATTTAAGAAACACTGTAAAATTAAACTTTATAAGATTACTTTTTTATGGAATATGCAGTAGCTGCCACATAGAATAAATGTATGTTTTTCATTATATTTTTATTATGCATTTAAAGCACATTAAGGAGCAAACAACCATCAAAGAAAAAGAAACTTATTAGATTTAGCAAGTAATCATATCAGTTTTATGTATGGTTATATTTTGTGAAAGAAGGGAAAGATGCATGTCAGGTGTCCTTTCAGGCTATTCACTGAGCCATTTTTCTTTGGGAGAACAATATTAATGCCTGTTTGGCTCTGTTCCTGCTGGATTGCATGAGCATTTTGTCTTTTTTATTACAGCTCCTTATAAGTGTGCCATTACAGCTGGAGCAACCAGCGGAGCATCTGGAAGAATGGATTGCTTTGATTTTGGTCTCTAAATGGGCCCAGGTTTGTGTGTGAGTTCCTGGACTGTTTAAACATTTAGGGAAACGTTTGTGGCTGTGTGTGTGTGGTGTTGAGGAGCACGTTGTCCCCCAGAGCTGAAATCTGTGCTGTGCTGGGAGGAATCTGCTGATAAACCCTGTCCTGGAGCGTTTGGTGATCCAAGGTTTTATCTTTCTGTTTCTCTTTGGTGGGTGATGTCATTTGCCATGCACTGTTGCTCAGTCTGAGCTGTGGTTGCTCACCCCTGGTCATTCCCAGAGCAATCTCCAGTGGTGTCTCTCCTCGCTGTCCCCCAGCCCTGCACCCCCAGGACACCCCATCCCTGGCTGGGGCTCCAGGGGCTTGGGGATGTTCTCTGGGCTGTGTTTGCTGAGCTCCCTCAGCCTGTCAGGGCAGGGAGGGCTCCAGAGCCCTCAGCAGCTGCACAGCACAACGTCCCGAGCAGGTTTGTGCTGGAGGTTTGGGCATGAACGGGATGGGGCCACTGCGAGACGTCCCTCGAGCTTTTATTGTGGCACCGGCCTCATAACAGGGTTTGAGACATCTGAGGGACGGCAGCAGCTCACACCTGCCAGCCCCAGCCAAAGATCTCTTTGCTGCAGGGCGTTTAAAACACTCACAGCAATAAAACCCCAATAGCACATTGCTAAAGTCACAGAAAATTGTTCTACCAGTCACTGACAGCACACACACACCTGCTTCAAACAGTGCTTGTCTCTGTGCTTTCTATTAACAGTACACAGCATTCCAGTATTAAGCTTAAAACTTCCTACTGCCTTGCTAAGCAGATTTTCCTGCAGTCTAAAAGTCTGTGCCAGCCAAACCTGAGAGTCAGACTCAGTGAAACTATTTCACTGCTTGCTGTACTGTTGTAACTTTTCCTACTTCCAAGCTTTGCATTTGCAGTTAATTCTAAATTCTTCAGTTCCTTGTGTCTCTGCTCCCAGAGCTTTGTGACAGCCTCCTCACCTTTAGGATTTCCCCCAGGGTTCCCAGGAGGGCCCTGGCTGCAGGGGTCTCACCTGCCTGAGCCCACACAGCCTGGCAGGGGTGGCTGTCCCGCTCTGGGGACACCAGGTGACGTGCCAGGTGTGCCCCAGGCTGTCCCTGCACCTCCCAGGGCACTGCACGGGTGTCACTTTGTGCCGGTGCTGGAGGGGATCTGGGATTCTGTGCCTCGGATGAAATCCCCGTGGCTGGCCCCGGCAATGCCACTGCAGTAAAGGTAATGTGGGTAATGAATGGGCACTTGAGCAGAGCTGCTGAAAGCCAAAAGGGCACTGCCTGTGTTCATGCTGAATCACTACAGTAAATTTAGCAATGAGACTTGACATTCTCTGCCTAATAAGAGCAATTTTTATGCTCAAATTGTGGCTCTCTTTATAGAAAAGGAAAATAACATTAAGCAGTAGTGTATAGCTTTAGCGTGTCAGAGTTTCTATAAATGTCAAAGCACTTACTCATTTAGTTGACAAATGTCACTCCAGAAGCAAATTATTTTTCTTAGTGGCAACCTGATTTATGTGTGTAACGCAGTCCATTTTTTGAACGAGTGGATTTCTTTTCAAGAACTATTAATTAACTTAAGATTGGTTTCAATGAGTATTTTGAAGATTTCATATTTTCATAACACTTATTAGAGCAACATCTCTTATTTTTTTTTTTTTTTTTTTTTTTTTTTTTTGTGGAAGAACCTTATACACAACTTTTTGATTGTGTTTTTCCTGGCCCCCTGCACGCTTTGTGTGGCATTTCATGTGGAATTTAACAAATTCATTAGCAGGAAAGCATCTGCAGCACTGGAGCAGTAAGTCAGGAGCCCTTTCAAAACCTGAAGGATGGCCCCAAAGGCTATAAGGAAAAAAGAGTAAAAAAAAATGATAATGGGCCCAGAATGTCTTCCTAAAGCACCAGTAAGGGGTTTTACTTTTTGTATTTGCTGTTTGATAAAAATATCATCCAAATGCTGCTTCCCCAGCAGGGTAAGGAATGGGCGCTTGCTCCAGCTGCTTTTGGAATTTCAGAATCTTAATTTGCTGAAGATTCAGCTGATTTTTTTTCCTGACACAGGTGAGCCTGGCTTGAGGCAGTGATATTTCACGTGGTTCTGGACTGATGAAAAACTGGAAGTGCTTTTTTTTTCTGGATTCTCTGTGGTTCGTGTCGAACAACAAAGGCTTGTGTTTTATTTCCAAGTCAATGTCCCACAGACACTGTTATTTAAGCATCATCTCACCCTAAATACAGCCCTTCTTTGGGAGGTCTCAGCCACCAACAGGGGCAGAAATGGTGATCCAATTTATATATTTATATATAAATTTATATAACTAATAGCTGGGGTTTATTCTCTGTCCCAGAGGGGGGATAGCGCAGGTGTGTGCCTTTGTAGAAACACTAAAAGATTTAGTGAGCAATGCCTTTAAAATTTAATCTGTGCAGTCTGCTCCCTGAAAATAAACTTCCTGCTGGGGTGGCAGGGCTGTGTTTGCTGTGTGGGATGTGCTGGGGTGGAGGTGACAGTGGCCCCTGGCCATGGCAGTGGCAGCCTGGGCTGGCTCCTGCCCGGGGTGTGCAGGTTGTTTCTCTTTTCTTTGCCTTGCCATTCCTGGCATTATTTTGCCATACCAAGCATCTGTGTTTTTAAATATAATTTTCTTTAATAATTTAAATTAATGTTCAGGCAATTACCAGGCTCTTCGTGTACTTAGGGTACATATGTAATTGTGTCATTTGGACAGTTAATTGCACTGTTTAATGATGTTACATCAATTTCCTTATTAAGCATAATGAATCAAATGCGACTGCCGTGCACGTGGGGTTTTCAAGGAGCAGTTTCTCCCGTGGTCTCTTTCAGAGCAGGAGGAAACCCGACAGGAAACGTTTGAGCTGTGCTGCAAGGCGCCTTCACGCTGCCCGTGATCAAAGATGTAAACTGACCTTTGAAAGGGAAAAGTCAAAGTCTTCCATGCCAGGGGTTTGGGGATCAGCAGCCATTTTAAACCTCGTTTATTTAAATTTAGACCAAGGAGATGAACTGGACAACGCAGAGGTGGCAGTTCCTGCAGGGGAGCTCCTGCCAGCAGTCCCTGCTCCCCGTCCCGGCAGCTGCTGCTGTGGGACACGGCTGTGTCCGGGGAAACTGCCCTTTGGGGCAGTGACAAACTCCACAGACCTGTCCCGGGGTGGTGACAAACCCCACTGCAGGGACACTCCTGGGCTGGGGCTGTGAGGTGCCCGGGGGCTCAGCCTGGGGCTGCCTCACTCCGGGGCTGTGGCACAAGGTGAGGCTGCCTTTGGAAGAGCAGCTGATGGCTGTGATGGTTCCCCAAGCTGTGCTGGGCAGTATCTCAGGAATTCGAGGACTCCCAACGTGTGTGAGCAGGGAGAAGGAAGACAAGAGACTGAGGGCTGGGAGCTGAAACACTGCACAGAACCCAGGGGAGGCTGAGACACCGAGGGGAGAGTGACCAGTGACGGGAAAAACAACGGGAAACCCAGAGGGAGAAGCTGCAGGAGCCTGGCACAGAAACTTCAGGGAAAGGGATGTTTCAATGTCGTTCCCTTAAGTTTATTAGCAGTAACATTTCCAAAAGGTTAGGCTGAATTGTCGGAATGAAGACTAACGGTGTTTGTGGTAGGGCTGAAAAGTGAACTGTCCTGATGAAGGATTCCTGCCCCCTTTTCCCTGGTTTGCTCTTTTTACATTGATGGTGCATCGTTGTAACACTTCCTAACGCCAAAACACTCGATGGTTCTGCCATACCTGGTGAGGATTTCCTTTTTTGGAGGGATGCTAGTGTTAGTTGTTTCCCCAAAGCCTTCCCAGAAGGAATATTTTCTCCATGATGGCACTTTAGGGATGCACATCAAAGTGGCCTGGTGTGACACCTGCTTGGGGAACATCAGGGCCATGTTGGGGACCATTGGGGCCACACTGGGACCATCAGGACCACGTTGGGGACCGTCAGGACCACACTGGGACCATCAGGACCACACTGGGACCATCAGGGCCCTGCAGGAGAGCCCCAGGTGCTGCTGGGGTGGAACCCAGGGTGGAATTGGGGCAGGCACCTTTCCCAAGCCTTTGGCTGTGCCCCGGGGAGGGGAAGGGGTTTGTCCTCACCCTGGTGTGCAAAGGGCCCCTTTTGCTCAGCGAGAACATTTATTTTTTGTGGTTCTAAAGCTCATTTAGCATCACAGACCGCTTTGTGTTGGAGGGGACCCTGTAAACCATCCCCTCAGGCTTGTATGGGCGGAAGACATTGATCAAACTCATTCTCCTCGGGATGCTATTTTAAACTCTCCTTTCTAAAGCTGAGTCAAAGGTTTCATTTTCAGTAATTCACTGATTCCCACGGGCCCGGGGGTGTTGTTTGGTGCCTCGCAGCTCCTGGCAGGGGGGTGCCTGCGGGGTGGGAGCGGTGCTGGCTCCGGAGCCAGGCTGCCGTTCAGCGGCTGCGGGGCAGTGGGAGGAATCCAGCACGTCAGCAGCATGAATAATGCGCTGGCACAGTGATCTCAGCGTCTCCAGGCACTCGGAATCCCGGAATGAACCGTGTGTGCCCAAAAGGCCCCCGTGGGGCGGGGGCTGCTCCGGGCTGTGTGAGCACTGCCCTGCCTGCTCCGGGGGTGGCACCTCCAGCCACGGGGACACTGCAGGGCTTGGCTTGGCTTTGGTTTTAGCCTGGCAGAGCGTGTTCGGGGGTTGTCACTGTGTGAGAGCTGGGAAAGAGCCTCCCCTTCAGAAATCACTGGGAATTAACGCGTGAAGGGGGTTATAGGATGTGTGGTGTGATTAGGGTGATGTGGCTAATCCTGTCAGCTGTGCTAAGCTTCTGTTCCAGACCTGCTGGGTGCCTAAACCAGCCCTTCTCTGGGTTGTTTGGGCAGGAAAACCTCGAAATTATTCATCGGAAGACTGAATCTACAGACACCCCTCCATGCACCTGGGTCCATGTGCGCAGAATACCGAAGGATTTTGGTGCTGTTCTATCATGTCTAATGAGGGCAACGAAGCAGAAGGAAGAGGGAGCGTTTTGTGTTGCTTTTAGAAGCCAAAATGTGAATGAATTTTCTTCTACCTTAGGATCACTGTGCAAAGCAGTTACCAGAGAATTCCACGAAACATTATAGACACAAACAGATTTGACAGCGTTTTCTTTTCCCCGTGGAATTTCTAGTAAATAGAGATAAATTATCTCATCTCTTTTCTGTTTATTAGCTGGGACTGTATCAAATTAAGTGCCTCCAGTATTGCTGTGAGATGGAGAAATAATCACTACCCTCTGTTTAATCATCTCTCTGCCAACAGGAGCTCACAGGCACTGGGACTCGAGGAATTTGCTGGCCCTGCCTGGCCACGTGTGTGTGCATGTGCAGAGGGGCTGCTTGCAGGGAATGGCTTGGAAATACCTGCCAGAATCCTCTTGCTTCTTTTATTCCTCCTCCTGGTACTTCTTGTCTCCCACCCACAGCTTTGATACCACCTCATTGTGGAAAGATAAATTTGCTACAACACAATCATTTATGACCAGGCGGATGTTTTCCGTGCAAAGAAGCTTTTTCTGAAACAAAAGATGGATTTTTGTGTGAGTGAAGCTCTGGAGCCGTGGCACAGGCTGGAGAGCAGCTCAGGAGACTGACTGGGCCCCACTCAGGCAGGAAAAACCGATTTAAGGTTGCACCACTTTGCTTGGGGTCACATCCCCCGGAGCTTTGAGGGTGCTGGAGACCACAGGGCTCAGGAAACGCTGATGTGAAAGCAGCATTTGTTGTTAGAAGTGTCACATAGAGAATGAAATAATTCCCCAGGACAGGTGAGGAATGCACTGCAGCCTCGTGCGTTGTCTTAAGGGCAAACAGCCTCCCCTGCTGCTGTTGGTGGGTCTAAAAGCCAAACACTTTTGAGTGGGCTGTTCCAGAAAACGGGTGGTACAGGAGAGTCCATGTTCTCAGCCTGGATGTTCATTTGTGTCGTGTCTACAACCACTGTAATCCTGGAGTCACACAGGATTCAAGCAGTGCTTGGGCTGTATTGATGTGGCGGATTGACTTGGTTTGAGTGAACTGTAATTCTTTGTTCAAAACCAAACCCAAACCACCTTTATTGCCTTCCCCACTCCCCCTGTTTGAAGGCTGCATTAGCATTTAAAAAATGGCTTTTCGTAGGCTTTCCTCTCCTGATCAGCCTTTGCCTGGGAGGGCTCGGGATGTTATTGCTCACAAACATCCCTTTGGTCAGACTTTAGTGACATTTCAGCGGCTCTCAGGGCACTGCAGAGCAGGGCAGGAACCCGGGAACATCCCTGGGGTGACAACAGCCCTTCACAGCCAGGAGTGCCTTCTCCTCTGAAGAGAATGGAGAGCAGGAGCTCTGCCTCCCTCACCTCACACTCCTGGAGCACAAAGCCCCTGAGAGCTGCCCTTGTGGGAGGTCAAAGGAGCATCTGTGCCGTACCGCGGGCAGAGCTCTGTGCCTTTGGAGAGCCGTGGTGTGGCACCAGTGGCACCCCCAGGGTGAGCCTCACCCCTGCCTGCTCTGGGGCTCACTGCCAGCCCTCCCAAGGGTCAGCCAGGGCTCAGGGGTGCAAGTCCCACCCGGGTGAGGTTTTTGTGCTGCCTCAAACAACGGGGCTGTTCCAGCTGCAGAGGGCTCTGGCTGTGCCCTTCCCCTCCCCTGACGTGGGGTTCCCTCAGAAGTGCAGCCCAGGGCTCAAGCACTGCTGACTTCCCAGTGAGGAGCCCTTTGTGTGGTGGGGTTTTCCCTTTTCCTTTTGTTTGGTTTATTTAGAATCCCAGACTGCTTTGGGTCGGAATTAAATCCCACCCAGTGCCACCCCTGCCCTGGCAGGGACAACTCCCACGGTCCCAGGGACACCTCCCACTGTCCCAGGTGTCCCCAAGCCCCAGTGTCCAACCTGGCCTTGGGCACTGCCAGGGATCCAGGGGCAGCCACAGCTGCTCTGGGCACCCTGTGCCAGGGCCTCCCACCCTCCCAGGGAACAGTTTATTCCCAATATCTGTTTGGTGATTTGTTTTTTTCCTCCCCCAATCACTTTGTTCTCTCCTTGGGAACCAGCGTTGTCACAGCAAATGGAGTGTCCTGGCAGCTTGATCATCCTCATTGTGCTAATTATATCTCCTTGCTGGAACATCTTTCCCTACCTTCCACAAGCCATATGTGTTCAGCAGCTCAACCAGACAGCAGTTTTTGAGTCAACAAATGGAGTTCTTTGCAGTGTGGGACTCTGGCAGAGAACTTCTTGGGTGATGATAAAGATGAGTTTTCTTCTAAGGCTCTTCCAGAAACAATAGAAACCAAACTCTTTGTGGGCTCAGGGGTCTAAATGAAACCTGGTGGTTTAGGGGGAGGTCCCACTCATGGTGGCACCACTGCAAAGGTTGGCTAGATTATCATAATATCTGTGTTTCTTTCTGTGATTCACTGCAGAGCCCCAGAAAGAGGAGAGTTTAAATGAGGCAGAGGCTGCGGTGTGGCATCCCAGGGAGGGAACACACACAGTTACACACCCATTAATGCCCAGGGCTCCTGCTGCCCTGAAAGGCTCAGGGAGTTGCTATTGCCAGTAAAACATTGCACAGCCTGCTCCTTTGCAGTTCACAGCTGCCATTAAATATTGCACATGCAGCATTTAAATCAGCCCCTCATTGTTCCCCGTGTTTGGGGGCAGATTTGTGGGCAATAGGGGTGGTAATTAAATATTTGTTCTGTGCCCTGGGAAGAGAACAGGACAAAAGCCTCTGTTGCAAGAGGGAGGTTTACACCAGCTAATGACAAAACCTGTAAGTGGGAGGAGAGTTGTGTACTGCAGTAAATAGTCACTGGAGTTTGTAGGATCCCTGTGCCTCCCTCTCCACAGGGTTTTTGGGGGACAGAACACGTAGTGCTGGCACACCTTTACTGCTGGTTCTGCTTTGTGTCAGTGGGATGGATGGGGAAATGTTTTAGACTAGTTTTTAATGATCCTAGGACAATTCTGTGCATATAAGGCCATCAGAAATTCTTGTAGGCAGTGACTGAACGTTTGGGTTTTTTAATCCTGATCACAGTTAAAAAGGATCCAGAGTGATTCTTGTACATGTGCTCTGTTTCAATAAAATGTTCTTGTGGCACTGACTTGTTTTACCTGAATCCATTCGATATTTGTGTTGTTACTGGTATTGGATTTTTTTGTCCGTGTGTTTTGTCAGCGACTGAAATGTGATTTAGAAATCCAATAACACTAATGTGCTGCAGAAATATGGCTTTATTCAGTGACCAGGAGTAACCCACCAGAAGTATTGCTTTAGTTTTAAAGCTGACCTTTTCTGTTCTTCGGCAGAAAATCCACAATTGCAAAAGGAAATGGACCTTTTCTTCTGTGGGCAGGATATATTCCCTCAGGCTAGAAAAGTCTGGGGGCCTGGGCTGCTTTCCCTCTGCTAATCCAACAAGAATAAAGACATTTTTGATTAATAACTTCTGACAGTGCCAACACGGGTCAGAACTGCCACAGAATCATGGGATGGTTTTGGTTGGAGGGGACTCCAGAGCCCATCCAGGGCCACCTGGGCAGGGACATTTCCACCATCCCAGGGTGCTCTAGCCCCATCCATCCTGCCCTTGGACACTTCCAGGGACCCAGGGACACCTGGGGGAATTTTCCCCCAGCAACTTTTCCACAAGTGTGGACAGCAATTAATGCTGGCCCTTGAGACCACGGTTTTTTCCTGCCAGTGCTTCCATTCTGAGCTGGTTATTCTGGGATTCAGTGCACAGGTTTGTTTGTGCTGTTGTGGAAAACTGTAAATGCTTCTGATGAAATTTGTGAGGAAAAAATAAGGATCCCTTTCTAAGAGTTTTATAAGAGGAGATGTGCCTCTATTCTCTGCTCTGAAAAAGGTCTTTGAGACCAGGTATAGCTTTATAACCACTGGGCAACTCCTTGAAATCATCCCATAAAGTTTAATAAAACCCCAACATGTCAAGGAAATTATGCAAAAGGATGCAAAGTACTCTGAAAGAGAGCTTCCCTTTTCCTGCTAAATCCAGTATTGAGAACTTCTCTGTAAAAATGTGCTGATGTTCTTTTATAAATATCATGCACCACTTTATAAATATTTTATGAACAATATTAATACTTTGCTTCAGAGGGAAGCTTTGGAGGCTTTTAGGCACATCAGAATTGCTTTTCCCAGTCCTCCTACACGGCATCATCTTCCCCACTGGTTCTGTCCTCATGCACAGTGCTCCTGAGGAAACAGAGGTGCCTCAAAACCTCTCAGTGAAATCACCTGAAGCTGAGGGCAGCACCACAGAGTTGTTTAGGTTGGAAAAGACCTTTAAAGTCACCAGGTCCAGCCATCAACCCACCACCGTGTTCACATTGAACTGCCCACAGTGCCACAGCCAGAGGTTTTTGATGCTCCCAGGGATGGAAGCTCCTCCTGTGCCCTGAGCCTCCTCCAGTGCTGCCCTCAGGAGCTGTAACCACAAAGAACAACTCTTTTTTTATTCCTCTGGAAGGCTGGAAACCACTGCTGTTGTGTGACATGTCCCCAGCTAATTGCTGCAGCAGTGTGGCCTCGGGGGGACGAGCTGCTCCGGCAGGTGCCTGTGCTCTCTGTTCATTGCTGTGTTTGGAATGCGCTTGCCGGGCCCTGTTTGATTGCTGGCTGTTGATGGGGAGGTAAAAGGTCTGTGGCCTCACAAGTGGCTGTGCTGGTTGGCTGCAGGCACTGAACTGTCAGGCAGTGATGAGCAATAAAGGCTGAAGGAGGTTACATCGCTCTGCAGAGCGCTGGTGTACTAATGGCAGCCACATCTTCCTGCAGCATGTTCCTTGTGATGGTGATGGTGGAGAACACTGATTCCTGGGAATGACTGCACCGAGGCACTGGATTGTGTGCCCCCACACGTGAGTGTGTGTGTGACATGACCCAGCTCCATCAGAGCGGGGCAGGAGCAGAGTGCTGGGCACCACCACCACGTCCCAGTGCTCAGGAGCCAGGCCTGGGCACCTTCAGTGGGGCTGGCATTGCTGGGGGCTGGCACACCCTGTGTATGACTCCTGCCTCCCTCATCATCCTCCCCAGAGCTGTGCTTCGTGATTCCTCTCCTTTGGGTGCCTTGCACTGCCCAATTTTTGTCTTGAGGGGTTTTTTGCCTTTCTTTTTTCTCTTGGATGAATGATTGAAGGAAGGACTGAGTGTGTGACCCCAGAGCCCCCGTGCAGGCACAGCCCTGAGCTGGGGTCGGGTGTCTAACTCTGAGCAGTGGGGAGGAAATCAGCTCTCCCGTGGAGGATTTATCCTGTGCCGTCATTTCCCCCTCCCTGTGTGTGCCTACTCCTGGTGGCTTCCAATTTCCCCGTTACCTGCTGCCCTGAGCGTTTCTGCCTGCTGCGAGGTCTGTGAGCTCCACACATCCTTCAGGGTCACACATTCCTCTCCTCTGGCGGATGCTGGAAAGTTTCCCCTTCTCCAGTCTCAGCTCACCATCTGACAGGGCTGTGGGCTCGCCCTGAGCGGGTGCAGGATCAGCCACCCCACGGGAACAGTTTCCTCCCCGTCCTCACCCTGAGTGGGGCTGCAGGAGCCCAGGCTGTGGTGCTGCTCACCTGGACCCCTCTGGCTCTGGGGGGCTTTGGGGACACCCCAGGAGCTGCCTGTGGCTCTCTGTGGGCACAGCCCCTGCCAGCAGCTCCCCTGGGTGCCCAGGTCCAGCCTTGGCAGGTGACCCGTGGTGCCACCCCCGTGCCCAGGAGGGTTTGGGGTGCTTTGGGGCAGCGGGTAAGGGGTGCTGCTGGTCCCCGTGTGAAATGCAGACACAGGCAGGTGTCCCGGGGCACGGGGGAGGCCGGGGGGGATAACAGGAGTGCCCCAGCCCGGGGGATGCCGGCCGTGCCCCGGGGCTGCAGGGACAGCACAGGGCGATGGTCTCAGACAGAACAGACCCGCCTGGGGACGGGCAGGGCTGCTCCAGCAGCCGTGACAATGGCTCTGTGTCACACCGACTGCCGGGGAAAACACCAAAGCTGGTGGTGTCCTGCCGATGTTCTCCCGGAGCTCTGGGCAGCGGCAGGGATGCTGCAAGCGGCACATTGCTCTCAGGGTGTGTTTGTGTGCGTATCTGCACCTGCCAAAGCTCAACATTTTCTTAAGAGCTTGGCCTTTTTTTGCTGAAAATTTGACAATGTAACCTTGCTAATTGGAACACAAATGGATTTTTTTTTTAAATAAACTGAGTTTACTTCACTGGGAGTCCCTGACGCGCAGCCCCACTGGACACGGTGCTGTCTGGTTCTTTCTCCCCTTGGCCTTTTCCCCCTTCCCACACTTCCTTCCCACCCCAAAAGGCAAAGCCCAACCGCCCCCACTTCACTTGAGAGTTTCTCATCTCCCTGGCTGCTGCTGTGCGGGAGAACTTGTTCCTGACACGTTCCTGCTGCTCATAATGAGCTTTCACTCAAGGGGCTGATCAATAGCAGAGCCCAGCAGGTCTGTCTCCAGCGCTTGTTTTCTCTATCTTGAATCTGCCAAGAGAGATTAGACCATTGCCAAGGTCACTCAATAGGCTGTGAGTGAAGGAAAAGATATCTGGCTGACTTTTTTAGGACAGGCTGCAAAAAGGCAAGAGTGGAGCTAAAAGTGAGTGTGCAATGACAGATTAAATCTGCATCAAGGTCGCGGAGGGGCGGCTGAAGTGAACTCTGGGCACAGGATACACATCCCCTGTCAGGGGCAGCTTGCTCTGTGCCTGCTGGGGCAAAGTGCCTCGGCAGGGCTCCTATGGGAGGAACAGACCAGAGACTGAGGGAGAGGGGGCCCCGGGGGCTGAAATCAAGAGGTGTGCGTGTTTTTGTGGTGGCAGAGGTGGAGCTGTGGCAGCCGGGGGACTGAGAGCAGCCCTGTGCTGGTGGCATCCTCCTGCACCACTCACCACGAGGGCTGCTCAGGGCCTGAGCTGCTCCAGAGCTGGGAACTGGGCTCTTGTGCAGCTGAGGTGGAGCTGCTCCTCAGAAATGAAGGAATATTATAAAAAAGCACGAGTCACTGGCAGGGTTTTTTGTATTGACAACGAGTGGAATGACAGAGGGAAGGTTCTAGGAAGAGGCAATATATTTTATGGGTCTGACTGCTGGAACAGGGACAGCAGTCTTCATGGCTTGTGTCTGAGAGCTTGTCCCACTTGTTTTCCCCCCAGGTTCCAGCAGTTGATCTAATAAAACACACTGTCTGTATAAATCTTCCAGCCTCAGATCATCGTGTCTGCCTCAGAAGAGCTAATAAAACAGCAGACAGACTTCCCTGATATTGTTACCTCATTTACTGGCTCGTCGTGGCCACTCCACAGAGAAGAGTGCTGTACTTAGACTGCAGAGCCTGTGGATGTTCAGGAGTCTGCACAGAAAACTCTGAGCTGTGGGTTTACCTGGCTTTGCTGACTGCTTCCATAATCACCAAACCAATTAAAAATCCTCTCCATTCTCTTTTCATTCAAATTCCTCTTGAGCCTGAAGCCATTTGATCTGTAGGAGATAAACCCCCCTTCCTCTGCAGGGGGAGGAGACGTAGCTGTGCCCAAGCTGTAATTCTGCTTTTATACTTGCTAGTTTGGTAGTTTGGTTTAATTTCAGCCTGGTTATTCCGAAGCTTTTAAGTAGCAGCGTGCAGTTAATTGCTGTCTTGGCCCGGAACCAAAGCAGGCAGGACAGTCTGATGGAGGGAGGGGGAGCTGTGCAGGTTTTTGCAGGGCACTTGGAGATAACGAGATCCTTTTGATTCCCGTGGCCACCAGGGCGAGGCCGCAGTGTCAGCCCTGGGAAGGGATGGAGGAAGTTGTGTTAATTACCTGAACTGTAGGAGAGAATCTCCTGTCATTACCTGCGAGAGAAACCCCAGCAGGTAATTTCAGCCTGCCACAACTTCCACTCTGAATTGTTCTGTGTGCCCTGAAAGCCTCAAAGCCGGGGAGATTTAAGCCATTGGAGCAGCCTGGGTGCACAGTGGCCAAACTGTTGGCTGAGACAAGGCAAACAGCAGAGTCTGGCTGTGAGTGTCTGTGCTCATCTCACAGCTTTATCTGGGTCTCTGATGGAATTCTGAAGATGCTGATTGTAGGCTGAGGCTGAAGCTCCAGCCCAGATGGGGAAGGATCGGTGGGGCTGAGCTTGTCTTAGAGCTGCCCTTGGCTTTGAGCCCCGTGGTGTTCTCCTTCCTGCAGCTGCTCAGGCCTGGGGCTTCGCTCTGTCCCCGTGTGCCCAGGTCTGGTGCCTGGGGCTCAGCCCTCAGGGCTGTCCCAGCGTGTCCCAGTGTGTCCCCAGCATGTCCCCAGGCTGCAGAAACTGCTTTGTTTGGAGTCCACTGATGCCTTTCCAGCCGTCTCCTCCCTCTCTCCCTGCTTTCCTTCCCAAGCCACTGGGCAATTGGGTTTTGAGTTTGGCACGGAGTGGGGGAAATGCCCAGAGCTGGTGGGGCCTTTCTCCTCCCTTGTCTGGGAGGTTGGGTTTGCTGGGGGCTTCCCCTGGGTGTGCCAGAGGATCTCAGCTGAAGTCCCTTTAATTTGGGGAGAATCCTTTCTGTTCTCAGGGCACTGTTTCGAGCCAGTTCTTTCCCACTGCAGTGTGTGATTTTTGCAGAATGAAGACTTGACGCAGGATTGTCCTGTGGGTAAAGGCTTGGCCAGAGGCTGGGAGGAAAACTGTTCCAAAAGAGCTTTTGTTTGACTTTGGATGGACCTTTAGGTTTTCCCTGTCCCTTAACCTCCTGTCTGGGACATGGGAAATGATTCTGCTTGCCTTAGTGGGCTTCTATAAGACTTTATACTTAGAAAGTGATGAGAAATGCAAATGGTGGGGCCACTCCTTGGCCAGGAGCACAGAGGAGCTCTCTGGGGCCGTCAGCAGAGAGTGAAATGTTCCCTTCTGTGTACAGTGGTCTCAGTTTGCAGCCTGATCCACAGTCAGCTATGGGCTGGTTGTCCTTTGTTCACTAATTTGTCATGTTGTGCTGCACACGATGAAATCAGTTTAGGATGGGATGGGATGGGATGCACTAAACTGCAGATCTGTTAACATAATATGGCAGCACGTTTGAATGCATTAGTTTCACTTGGTGTAACCACAGCTGAGTCTGACAATGGTGGAGCTGGTGGAGGCTGGGACAGGGCGGTGACACAGATCCCATTGTCAGTGCCTTTTGCCTAAATGAACCTTGGCATCATCCATCCTTGCTTTAAAAATAAATCCAAATTTATCTTTTAGAGTGCTTGAGGTGAAAAATTGTAAAGTCCAAACTGAGAATCGTTTTTTCCCCATTTTCTCTCTCCTGAAGGAACAAAATCTGCTGGTTTGATTTAATTTAGATTGCCCAGAGCAGCTGTGGCTGCCCCTGGATCCCTGGCAGTGCCCAAGGCCAGGTTGGACATTGGGCTTGGAGCACCTGGGACAGTGGGAGGTGTCCCTGGGACAGTGGGAGGTGTCCCTGCCATGGCAGGGGTGGGGATGGATGAGCTTCAGCATCCCCTCCAGCCCCAAACATTCTATCATTCTATCATTTAATGCACTTCTCTATCACTGCTGTTGAGGCAGGAAGTAGGTGGGGATGATTTTGGCGCTTCCTGTGGTGACTTGTCTCTTTATTTCTGTTGCCTGTGCTTTGTTTGATGTTCCAAATGTGTTTCCAAAGGATATCTGTGCTAGAAGGAGAACAAACATTGCCCTGAACAAAGCTGTATCAGTGTTTAGACAGGTGTACAGAGGTTTAAATCAGTCTGGGGAACTGCGCCCGCGGTGCTGGGGAGGCTGCACAGAATCTGCCTGGGGACAGATCAGGGGAGGGCTGGAGGGTTTGTCCTGCAGAGCTCCCTGCCCCAGGTGTCCCTGCAGAAGGCTCTGCTGGCCTGCCTGGGACAGGGACAGCCTGGGCGTGACAGGGACACCCCCTGGCTGGGACAGGGACACCCCCTGGCTGGGACAGGGACAGCCTGGATGGGACAGGGACACACCCTGGCTGGGACAGGGACACACCCTGGCTGTGACAGGGACACTGGCTGTGACGGGGACACTGGCTGTGACAGGGACACTGGCTGGGACAGGGACACTGGCTGTGACAGGGACACTGGCTGGGACAGTGACACTGGCTGTGACGGGGACACTGGCTGCAGCTCCGGGGCTGCTCCTGCTCCCAAACCCCCCAAGGGAGGACGAGGCTCTGAGCCCCCGGCCCCTGCAGGGCCGGCGGGTGNGAGCTCCCTGCCCCAGGTGTCCCTGCAGAAGGCTCTGCTGGCCTGCCTGGGACAGGGACAGCCTGGTTGGGACAGGGACACGCCCTGGCTGGGACAGGGACAGCCTGGATGGGACAGGGTTACTGGCTGTGACAGGGACACACCCTGGTTGGGACAGGGACACCCTGGTTGTGACAGGGACACACCCTGCCTGGGACAGGGACACACCCGGGCTTTGACAGGGACACGCCCTGGCTGTGACAGGGACACTGGCTGTGACGGGGACACTGGCTGCAGCTCCGGGGCTGCTCCTGCTCCCAAACCCCCCAAGGGAGGACGAGGCTCTGAGCCCCCGGCCCCTGCAGGGCCGGCGGGTGACACAAACAGCTCTGGCTTTCAGCTTCCATTTGCTTCCCTCCCTTGTGCCCAGCGGAGATGTCATTAACTCTGCCAGCTCTCTGGAGATTAACTGGAACCGTAAACACTGAAATTACCTCTGAGTTTAAAGGTGGGGCTGTTCAGACCTTCAGGAGGAGAGGGGAGCTGTTGGAATGTTGCTCAGCTCGGTCACAGAAACTGTTGGATCTTTGCAGATGAGTGAATGGAAGATGTTTGTCTTCTGTCTTCTGGCTGTGTTACTGAGATGTTGGTTTTATTTTAGGTTCTGTGTTTCTGTGATCTTGTAGCAGTGAGGATCCTGGAGCTGGTTTGGGATTTGAAAGGCTGAGTGGTTGTGAGGCCACCTGCAATAATCTGTGCGAGAATCGCCCGATTTGGAGATTTTCCCAGGGCTGGGGTTTTCCCTGCCCTGCCCTGGGCAAGGAGAGGTGCTGAGGTCCCTGTGCCCACACTGCCCTGCCAGCAGCAGCTCAGGGTCACCACCCCACCGAGCTCCCAGCAAACTTCACTGATGGAATGCTGCTCCTGGTCTTCTCCTCTCCAATGGATCCTGGAAGGGGCTGCTGTAAAACAAGCACCTGCTTAGTTCTTAGGAGGCTTTTCTACCCCTCAGTTTCTTTGTGCATATAATTCAGTTGGGCTTGTCTTTGCAAATGTGGCATTTTTCTTCTAAAGGGCTTTGCATGTTTATGGATCTGTGGAAAGATTCAAGTATGTCAGAGTAGGAGGAATCGAATGGGAACACAAATGGAAGCTGAGGCTGGAGGCAAACTGTGAGAACTTGGACCTGTTGCAGCCTTTCAGCAGCTAATTATTGAACTGTTTATTTCATTAGAGCAGAACCAATGGTGTTTGAATAATTAAGAATTTGCAGTGTTGGTGGCACACTTTGTCTGCCATCGATCCGTTGGCTTTGAATCGCCTCGGTGCACTTGGGGGTGTCGGAGCTGCACTGTGAGCTGGGGGTTTGTCTCTTTTATCTCCTTCCTGGGCTCTGTTCATGCCCCCTGCCACGTTTCCCAGGGGCTGCCACATCCCACCCTCCTCAAATCATGGGGAAGGTTTCTCTGGCTGGCAGCACCGGGCTGTGGGACCCTCTGTGGGGGCTGCAGGGATGTCCCTCAGCCCCTCTGACCCCTCAGATGACAACGTGCTGCTCCCCTGTCTGGCCCCTCCTGAGCTCTTTCCAGGCCCTGCCTCTCTGCACAGAGGTTGTTATTGCTCCAGGGGTGAGGAATATCTCCTGAGCACAGGGTGGGGGTCCTGGCTGGCAGGAGAAGGGGCAGGGAGCCCTGGCTGTGTGTGCAGCCTCCATTCCCCAGGATTCTTTTCACTGATTGGCAGTGAAACACTTTTCCTCCCAGAGTCTGCCCAGGCTTTAACATCCCTGAGAGCTGAACAAACTTGTCCTTTATGTTTTAATATGAAACAACGTCACATAAAACCAGGGAGAATGTTTAATAAGAATATAAAGGTGTACAGTAATAGAGGATTTATGCACTTTTACTGGGTTTCCTGGTGTTACAATAACAGCCATCATTTTCTTCAGTGCATTTTCTTGTAGTGGGGAGAAATTGTAACGCCGAATCCCGACTCAGGGTGGATTCCTTACAGCAAGCTGGGAATTCCCAGCCCTTGCCAGGGGAAGATGTGAACACCCTCTGTAAACACCCCTGGAACCTCCATTCCCCCTCCTGAAGGGTGGGTGCTGTCCTTGCCCACGGGGGCCCAGGGCTGTGCTCCATCCCCACACTGAGCTCACCTTTTCCTGCGGTGGGAAGGGCAGGAGGAGTTTTAGTGAGATCACTCAGGTTTTCCTGGGATGGGAAGGGCAGGAGGAGTTTTAGTGAGATCACTCAGGTTTTCCTGGGATGGGAAGGGCAGGAGGAGTTTGTTCATTCAGATCAGAAGGAAGCTGCTGGGAGGATGACATTCCGTGGAGTCAAACACACGTAGATCCGTGCAGGATAAATTGGGAAGTGACTTTGTCTCTTGTTTTCACGGCAAATGGAAATTGGGACGTGAGGAGAAGGAAATACAGAAGCTGCACCCAAACACTGTGGAACTACACTGTGAAACAGAGATTTGGTGTGTAGTTGAAAGGAACAGTTTGAAAATCCCCATCTTTCAACACAAGTTGCTTGGGAGGAGTGAGGGAAGCACAAAGCTAAACAATTATAAATGGCAACCTTTAAAAATAGAGACATCTTTCCCAACAAACAGCTTCTCTTCATTATCAGACACTCGTTAACTGAAATATTTATTTGGGATTATGGGATGTTTAAAAATGCAGCAGCTGCTCCATTTGCCTGTTCCCTCTCTGAAGATGTGATTTATTCAATGTTAATGCCTGGTGCCTGCTCGGCAGCGCAGGGAGGGGGGAGCTGCTCTCCTCTGGGGGGGCAGGAGAGGTGTGAGCTGTGCTGGGACAGACCCTGCAGCTCCCTGCCCCTCTGCAGGGACAAAACCCCGGAGGAACTCACCTCTGGGATCAGCTCAATCCAGGTCCCTCCCAGCCCTGCTCCTCCCCCTGTGCCGAGGCCAATCCATCCCCAGTCCTCAGTGGTTGCCAGAAAACTGGGATTTCTGCCATGGAAACCACCAGAATGTGCAGGAACCAGATGTAATTCAGGGAAGTGACAATTAGTGTCTCCATTCCCAGGTGCTGTAGCTCCATTTCCATCAGTGAGGCACAGCTTAGCTGGAATTCAATTCCTTATTTTATAATTGTAAATAGGAGTGGGAGCCTGGATTTTTCTCCCCCATATGGTGAGATGCCTTTTGATCAGGAAGGCAGAAGCTTCACCAAAACACATTTTTGGTGTCTTGGTAAAAGACAGACTACCTGAAGCTTTTGAAAGATCCCCTTGAATATTAATAACAAATAATTAAAAAAAGGCAACATGCAATTATTTTCAAAGTACTCCAAGTGCTTTATGGAAGTGGACTTTATTGCTGTGTACAGAATTAAGTGTTGTGCTGAAGAGCATAGCAGGGGATAACTTGCTGTGGGCCTGTTATCTGCAATATTAAATAGCATTCAGCAAGGATTTTATGAAGTTCTATTAAGACAGAAGAGATAATCTGGAGAAAGGGGAAAATGAAGGGTTTAGAGAAAAACAAACAGGCCACACAAAGACCCCGGTGTGGCTGCTCAGCTTGTATTGACAAAGCTTCAGAGAATCGACCACCAGGAATTTATAAACTGTCCAATGTTGGCAGGGGCTTCAGCAGAGGAAAGCTCTGTGTTTAGAGGAGACATAATTATTGCCAGCAGCAGGTCTGTGACCTTGTCTCTCTGTCACTCCATGGAAACACAGAAATGAAATGCAAGAGAAGTTTGGGTGGTTGGAAGAGCTGCAGAAGTGAGGGATGAACCTCTGTGAGGAGCACAAGGGAGAGAACTAGAAATGCTGGCACGACCTTGGTGCTGGCCACGGGGAGATGTGTGGGCACAAACTGAAATCCCCGGTGTGTGCCCAGGGCAGGGCCCAGCTCTGCTCCCCAGAGCTGCTCTGCAGACACGGAGTGACACCTGCAGGGCCCTGCCCTGCCCAGGGCTCTCTGCCTCTCCTCCCTCCCTGGGGCACAAATCCCCTCCTTTGACCCAAATCCAGGCATTCCCCACTCCAGCCCTGCAGCTGTACCTGGCCAGACAGGGGCTGGGCTCCCTGTCCCCGTTCCTGGGGATTTCATGTCCTGGGGAGGAGGAGGAAGGTCCTGCCCTGGTGCCCCAGTCTGGCTTGTGAGGAACCTGACGTGTCAGGGCTCCTGACAGGCCATGCATCCCCAGCTCCCACATCAGCTGAGCATGAATATTAACCTGTCAAAAAGCACCTAAGAAAGAAATTGACCTCATTTGCAGATAGCTAAAAGGAAATTTCTCCTCAGACTCACAATGTTATGAACGTTTTTTGTTCATAGAAACCATCAAGTGTGACACAAACTTTATAGATACGGGGGGGAAAAAAAAAAAATCACTTCTTGTCATTTTCCTCACGTAATTCTCCCGTTTTCACCGCACCAGAATGTGAGTGGGGCAGACAAACCCTGCCTGCCTCCCTCCGTGGGTGGATTTGGGGTGTTCTGTAGGCGGAGGGTGAAATCAGAGCTGCTGTGGTCGGCACTGCCCAGGTGGGCCCTCGGTCCCCACAGGTGGCACAGAGCCCAGGCTGAGGTTTAAACCCCACCTGCCCAAGGCCAGGAGCTGGCAGAGCACAGCCCGTGCTGTGTGTGACACGGGGTGACCCGGCAGTGTCACTGCTGAGGGTGCCCCGGTGTCCCTGTGTGCTCAGGGGTGACACCCCTTTCTTCCCGGGGCACACGGGCACCTCGTTCTCTGCTGCTGGGCTCTGTGAGGACAGCAGGCAAGGCTGCCCTGTGTCACTGGGATTAAACGTTCCCCCATCTGAGGAGATTCTTCCCCCAGCCCAGGGATTTTGGGATCTCTGGACGCTGCCGCTTCCAGTGTGCCAAAACGAGCCCCGGTAGGTCGGTGCCTGCGGGATCTGTTGCTAAGGTGACACAAACAGGCTTTTGCTTCAGCTGCTCCAGAGGACAGTTTGGCAGGGGGTGCTCAGATGAAGCTGAATCCAAACCTTTTTTGCATTCTTTCACCCTGCAGCAAAACCAGTTTTGTTTCGTGCAGGTTTGGTTCGGACCCCCCGAGCTGGGGCCGTTTCCAGTGCAAACAAAAGCATCACTCCGTGCATCTGCAAAAACGTCTCAGTGCTTGGGAGGGAAAAACAAGTCTTACACTTAATACACAGTGTATTCCCCTTGTAATCTGTGTTTTAGTGCTTTAATGTGTTGTCGCACACGACAGCGCCGAGGTGAAAGGCTCCTAATGGCTGAGTTTATCAGAGATCAGGGGAGCAGAGCTTGGATGATCCCTCTGTGCCGTGTTACCGCTCAGCTCTGCCCCGGTTGCCCATTTGAGCTGGAAATGAGTGTTCTCTTAGCACTTGAATGAATAAATAACCGCAAAGGTTTGCCGGCAGATCCGCTTTGTTTGTGCCGGAGCACTTGACACTGGCTCAGAAGTCGCCTGTGTTTATTCCTGCCGCTGCCAGTGCCAGGCAGAGCTGCAGCAGAAGGAACATCCTCCACTGCAGGGGCAGCAGATGCTCTCAGCTCAGGGCTGGGGCCCTGGGAGCCTTTTTCTCCAGCTGTCCCAGCAGGGCTGAGCTCATCTGTCCTTGCCAGCCTCGCCTCCCTTTGGGCTGTTCCAGGGGCAGCAGCCTGCTTACTGCACTTCATATCTGTGCCTGGGAAGGAACCCAGGCTTTTTTAGGGGCTGCAAAGCTCTGCCTGTTCTGCAGGGCACGTACAGTGAGGCTGGAGCTGCAGGCTGGGAGCCCCGGGGTGCTGCTCTGAGCCCCTGGGTGCTGCAGGGAGCCCCCCTCCTTGCAGCCCAAACCTTCCTTGCAGCCCAAACCCCCTTCATTACAGTCCACAACCCCTTTCCTNGCAGGCTGGGAGCCCCTGGGTTCTGCAGGGAGCCCCCCTCCTTGCAGCCCAAATCTTCCCTGGAGCCCAAACCTCCTTCCCTGCAGCCCAAACCTCCTTCCTTGCAGCCCAAACCTTCCCTGCAGCCCAAACCTCCTTCCTTGCAGCCCAAACCTTCCCTGCAGCCCAAACCTCCTTCCTTGCAGTCCAAACCTTCCCTGCAGCCCAAACATCCTTCCTTGCAGCCCAAACCCCCTTCCCTGTGGTCCAAACCTTCCCTGCAGTCCAAACCTTCCCTGCAGCCCAAACCCTCCTTGCAGCCCAAACCTTCCCTGCAGCCCAAACCCCCTTCATTACAGTCCACAACCCCTTTCCCTGCAGCCCAAACCCCTTTCCCTCACAGGACCTGCTGGGGCTGAGCTGCCTCTTGCAGAGGGTCTGGAGCGTGGCCAGCAGGAACAAACCTTTCCTGCAGACCTGCCCCTTGTCACCGATGAACGATCCTCGTGGTCTGCGGGAGCGCCTCGGGCTCACACTGGCTCCACTGTCAGGAGACAAAGTTTGCCTTTATTTATGCCTCGGCTGTGTGACCCAGGCAGTCTGTGAGTTTAGAGTCTGTCACACGTAACTCAGAGTAAATAAATCCCCCCGTAGTTAATCACACATTGGACACAAATCATTTACAAATTCAAACAGAATGTTCCCTTTCTTGAAGGTTTAGCAGTGGGTAGGTTTAAAAGCAGAGTATTTGAGCTGAGTGTCAGGTTTAATTTTCACTTACTAAGAATATTAGTTAGGATGCTATTTACTTAAGAAATTTGCCATTAAGAATTTATTCATAGCAAACGCAAGTACCTCTGAGACCTTTGTTCTCAGCTGAAACAAAATGCTTTGTGGGATTATTAAACACTGCTCCGTGAACTTTGAATTTCAAACAAGAGTTGGGTTCAAAAGAGTCCCCCTGGACTGAGGAGATGGAGGAGAGCATTGGGGACCCCTGTCTGACCTTGGGGGAGTCACTGCAGAGCCTCACATTGCAACTGGTGCCTTGATTTGTGTGATGAGGTATTTACACTTCCCGACCTTGGACAAATGGAGCCAGAATTAATTTTTATTCTCTGCAGCAGGACTCCAGAACGCTTTGTTTGTGTCAGCAGCAGCCCGTGAGACCCTCCCTGCAGTTCCTGGTGTGCCTGGGGAGCTGAGCTTGATCCTTGGTCCTGCTCTGGTGGTGTGGGTGGCTTTGCAGGATGCCTGATCTTGTCACATCCTGATGTCCATTTGTGCTGCTTTTTATTCTCTTTATCTCCCCCCTTTCTTATTTCTGGAAATTGTGGGAATAAGGGCGCAGTTGTAGGAGGCTGGACACGATTTGTCCAAGCAATGCTGTCTTTTTGAAACCCGGGGTGTGTTCTTGGTGTCGAACCCGTTTCACCTCACAGGTTTGCACCTGAGACGTCTTTATGTCATTACAGTGCAACCAGAGATGGAAGGAGCTCTCCTCCCTCTGCAGTGTGAGTTAAATCCTCCATATGCTGGTAGGTTAAATGGGTATTGAGCTGTTTAACATTAATTAAACAACCGGGGCTGGGGAGTCGCCAGGAGCACACTGCCCAATTAAGGCAGTTGCCCGTGTGCACAGCTGCCCATAAATCAGCTTCTCTTGTACACACAACAATTGTTAATTGAATAATTGCTTACAATGAATCTCTTCATTTTTCCTCGGGAAATGCGTCACATTTCCTTGGAAGCTTTGAATTTTTGAGCAGGTTTTGATTTCCCAAAGCTGAGGTGCAACGTCTGTGGCAGCAGGTCCAGAGAGCTCAGGCTGAGGATCAGCAGGAGGGGCCAGGAGGGTTTGGGGTGTGAACAGGAGGGTTTGGGGTGTGCAGGAGGGGCCAGGAGGGTTTGGGGTGTGTGCAGGAAGGTTTGGGGTGTGCAGGAGGGGACGGGAGGGTTTGGTGTGTGAACAGGAGGGTTTGGGGTGTGCAGGAGGGGCCAGGAGGGTTTGGGGTGTGCAGGAGGGGCCAGGAGGGTTTGGGGTGTGCAGGAGGGGCCAGGAGGGTTTGGGGTGTGCAGGAGGGGCCAGGAGGGTTTGGGGTGTGCAGGAGGGGCCAGGAGGGTTTGGGGTGTGAACAGGAAGGTTTGGGGTGTGATGGCACAGCTGCCCCGTGCTGTGGGGCTGTGTTCCCAGGACAGGCCTTTTCCCTGGAGCCCTGTGGTGTCTGTGGCCCAGAAGTGCAGGACCCACCTGCCAGCTCAGCTCCTGCTCCCTCCCCACACAGGCAGCTCCTCCTTTGGAGCTTTGGGTCAGCACCCACACTCCAGATCTCATCTTTCAGAGCCACAGAGACCCACAGCTCTGATTTCAATGGACCCACACGGGTGCCACTATTAACCCTTCCTTGGCCAGCCCAGGCAAGGCTGGCCACTGGGCAAATATCAAGCTTGTACGTTTTTTCTCTGCCACTGTTCAAAAATTCTGAGTTCTTTAAGCTCAGACTCCAAACAAGGACTTATCATGTATTTCAAATTATTTTGTGTGATCTGGGGGAAAAGCATCAACTCGTGTTTGTTCTCGGTGAGCTGGATGTGGCTCCCTTTTTATCAGGGAGCCTTTGGCACTGTGGGGAAAAGCACCCCAAGGTTAGTGAAGCTTTTATCTGTCCTATTTGCTTTATAATGTGAAAGAAAAATCTGAGTCTGCATCTTTAGCTGCCGTAGGTTTGTGAGATTCCTTTGAAGTTGGCACTCTGCTATGCATACATAAAGAATCAGAATAATTTTAGTGAAAATCTGCTAATACAGATTTTCTTCTTTATAACAATAGCAGGGAATTTTGATCACTCCTAAACAAGATCAAAGGCATCAGAATCTCCTCTTTGTTTTAACATTATAATGAGAACACAATTATACTTACAACACTTGGAAAGGCTGAAGACACAGTAGCTGAAATAAACCTCGGCTGCCCGAGTGATCCCTCGATGTGGGGCTGTAATAACCCGGATTATCTGTGGCTGCTGGGTGCTGCTGAAAGGAGAAGCTCAAATGGCTGAGGCCAGGAAATTCAGTTGTTCTCTGCAGCACCACAAGTCATCGATGTGCACTGGTGTGTTCAGCAAGCAAAGGCTCTTCCTCCGAGTCACCCAGCCCTGGAAATAGGAGGGATTTTCCATTTCTGAGGGGGGCGCAGTGGCTTCAGGAATGAGGTTTTCCTGAGCCTGGTGTTGTTTGGGTGGTGCTGGGCAGGGGCAGGGCCCTGTCCTGGCTGTCTCACCGGCTGCAGCTCTGCACCCACCGCCAGCCTCCTCCTCCTGCCCTCCCAGCTCTGTTTTCTGAGAGGAGCCTGGGGAAAGAATCGCTGCTTTGCAGCTAATCCATCCAACCCACTGCAGGCACGGCTCTGGCTTATTCTCCCTTGAGATGCTGAAGCCTTTTGGGTCCTTCCCTGTGCCCCACACCAGCCTTGTTCTGTTCACGGAATCCTGGAGCAGTGTGGCTTGGAAGGAGCCTTACAGCTCCTCCGGACCCAAGCCCCTGCCGTGGGCAGGGCTCCTCTCCCGGGGTGGATGTGCAGCCAGGGAGCTGAGCCATGGCCAGGGCTGCAGTTTGTCCCCTCCCAGGACAGCAGGGCCCCGGGGCTCCGGGCTGCCCTGCCCAGAGGCTGGCTGTGCCCCAGGGCAGGGCTGGGGATGGAGCACACCAGCAGCACTGCTGTGCTCTGCCCTGCCGGGGAGTCCATCCCACCCTGCCCAGACAAAGCCACCCTGGCACAGGAGGGGCTGCTGAGGGGGCAGCTGCCTCTGAACGATCCCCTCAGGATTCCTTAGGAGGGGTTTTGTTTAATATTCCCACACAGGGCTGTGCTGGCCAGGCCGGGCCGGGTGTGGAGGAGGAAATGAGCCCGTGCCAAGTGCCCTCTGCGAGGCCACCTCTGTCACAGCCACCGGGCAGCTCCTGTCACCCTCCCACCGGCTGGAGCTGGATGCCTACAGAGGTGCTAATTACAAACCCCAGCCGGGCTCTGCAGGCTCATTTGTCTCTGTTTATCATCAGAGCAAGAATATTGATCATTACTAAACCATTAAATATCTTTGGAGAGGAAGAAGAAAATCAGATTAATAAAGGTTGACATGCATTGTGGAAGGCACTTCTCCATGAAAGTCAGGCTTGGCAAGAGCAGAGATGACAAATGGAATCACTCTGCTGACCTGGGACAGACGGTGTCTCGGAAAGCCACTTGGGGTTTTTATTCCTCAGCTCTGTCCTTGTGTTGTGGAGCCAGCTGAGTCCCTTTGTGTTACAGCTCTGGGCTTTGATGGGCTCCCTGGAGCCAGGGCTGTGATGGGGCTGGGATGGAATTCTGCTGAGCAAACCCTGCCCTGGGGATGGGGGTCCTAGCCAGGGAGTGGCTGCCTGGAGCCTGCAGTGCCAGCCAGGGGTTCAGGGCTGCCTGCCCACATGGGGCTGGGATCCAGCCCTGCCTGCCCACATGGGGCTGGGATCCAGCCCTGCCTGTCCACATGGGGCTGGGATCCAGCCCTGCCTGTCCACATGGGGCTGGGATCCAGCCCTGCCTGTGCACATGGGGCTGGGATCCAGCCCTGCCTGCCCACACTGGGGTGGGCACACAGCCCTGCCTGTCCACATGGGGCTGGGATCCAGCCCTGTCTGCCCACATGGGGCTGGGATCCAGCCCTGCCTGTCCACATGGGGCTGGGATCCAGCCCTGCCTGCCCACATTGGGGTGGGGAGCCAGCCCGCCCTCCNCCAGCCCTGCCTGTCCACATGGGGCTGGGATCCAGCCCTGCCTGTGCACACTGGGGTGGGCACACAGCTGGATCTCTGACCCCCTGCCCCAATATCAGATGTTACATTTTGTCTCAGGCAGCAGAACGGGGACATTTTCAGCCCACACTGGCATTTCCCTCTCTGAACTCCTGGAAACAATGGATTTTGGCAGTAGTTTGACCAATCCCTTTGGACTAAGAGCACTGTTACCAATTTCCCCTCTAAGCCCCCTTTTATCTGACACCCATTTTACAGAGAAATGGCCATGAACACACCGTGCAGGCTTTGTTTTCTCAGGCTGAGCCTTCTGGGTGTGCAGGGGGCAGTGTTAGAGGAGGACTGGGGTCAGGCAATGGGACCGGTGAAGCGGGGCCAGGTGAGGCTGTGGCTGTGGTGTCTGTGCAGGAGCAGCAGAACTGATCATCTCCCAGAGCAGAACCGCTCCACACACGGAAATATCTGTAATCAGCAACAGCCTTTGATGGCAGAGGTTTAGCCCCAATTTAGGTTTTCACTCATGCCAATTAGGAGAACCTTGTTTTCTAGAGATACAGTCTTTTCTATTTTGAAAGCTTGACAGTTCTAACGCTTTGAAATTATTGAAGCTGACATGTCTCCTCGAGAAGTGTTTAATCTGTCAGATTCTTCCTTCTTCTATCATCTCAATCATCTAAGGACTAAAGAAAAAGAAAAACCTCCCAATGAGTTATTTTCTACCTTTCTTTAACTTGGCAATAATTACAGAGATTTTTTTCTGGTGGTAGGATTTTCTCTTTAGGAACAGAGAAGAGCTAATTAAAAACATCCAATATCCTAAATGATGGATTGTGTTGAAGTGCAGAGTGGTGTGCAGGTGATAATGTCAGCGTGGGCTGGAGACATGACTTGCTTGTGATGCTGGATTCTGAAAAGAAATTCAGCTTTACACACACCAGATGACCTTTCTGGATTCTTTCCATTTTATGTTGGAGTTTCTCTTCATGTTCATACAAGCAAATCTCCCTTTTCTTGCTACGTGAATCCTGTTCATTTTGCTGGGAGGTTTTTTCCTGTTGAGGCCCTGCTCAGTTTGTCTGAAGGAGGTGTCAGATTTGGCACAAACTGGCAATCTCCTCTCTGAGGGGGCCAAAGGTGATGTAGCAGTAAAGTCTCGGGTGGGCATCCCTTGGAAATGACCACAGACCACGCAGGTAATGCCCTGTAACTTCATCATCACATGCAGGGACTCAGAGCAGGGCTGGAGGATGTTTTGTTGTGCTGTGTTCCTTCTGTCTGGTTAAATGCTGCAGGAGCCTCGGCGCAGGAGTGGGAAGAAGGGAAAATTCCATGAGATCTGCTGAGGTGAAAGAAAAGACATGAATGGGTGATATCAGCACTATTAGTTTCCTTTCACTCCCTCAGGGAAGCCAATTATTGATTGCAGTGGGAGTTTGAATAAGGGATGATGGAAACTGGGTGGGAGCAGGAACCTCCGGATCTGAGCCTCGGATCTCCAGCTTTGTGTACGGGGTGTTCCTCCTGCTCACACAGTTTATTATTCTGTGGGGGGAGAGCAACAGGATATTACGCACTAACAGCCCTGATTCCTAATTAAAAACGAGCAAGAGATGCAAACTCTCCCAATCAAAGTGTTTAATTGGTGCAGGTTCCATCCTCCGGAGCGCTGAGTCCCCACATCTGCACATACAGTAGCAGGTAAATCCCATTGTGGGTGGCTGACGTGAAGGTAGAAACAAAGGCAACTTTGGTTTATGACTTAGGATCACTCCAAAGGCATTTTGTAAAGATTTCCCTGAGCTGGCTGCAGTCACTGCGAGGGCAGCAGTGACCAGACCTCACTGCACTCTGGCTGCTCCTCCGGGGCTGTGCTCACCTGGGGGCTCCATTTGCAGCCGAACCATCCCCTGGACCTTCCCAGATGTGTTAGCAAGGTCAATCCTGTCCCAGGCAGCTCCCCAATTACTTTTCTGCTCTGATGAGCCTTCTGCTGAAACTGTAAGCGGTGGATGCACGTCCCGTAGAAACGGGAGAGAGATCTCACCGTGTGTGTGCTGGGCTCCGGTCCCGGCAGGGATGGATGGAGCGGCCCCTGCAGCTGTGCCGGGCTCTCAGTGCAGCATCTGGCCTCGCAGCACCCCAGCACCAGCCCTGGTGTTTGCTCACTGGAAATAACCAGGAATGTGCGTTGTGGGACGGGCTGTAGCGATCCCGGCTTTGGAGCGGAATAAACAAACCAGAGCAGCGCGGTGAGCGTGTGCCCGGCGGGAAATGGAGTGATGGAGACGTTTGTGCTGGGGAGGGGCCGGGCGGGGAGTGCGGATAACCGAACCTTGCCATCTCCGAGCTGATAAAGGCTCCATCCAGGAGCTGCGGTGGCACTGGGGGAGCCCAGGGCAGGGCCGCAGCTCCCAAAGGCTCCCCTGACACCAGAGCTGGTGTCCCCTGGGGGAGGCAGCGAGGTCGTGGTCCCCCAGTGACCCCGGGGGGGGGGAGCAGGGGCAGCTCTGAGCTGTCAGGCAGCTCTCCTGGTGCGCACAGCGCTTGTTCTCCTGCAGCACCTGAGCGGGGAGAGAGCTGCCTGAATATTTTATGAACGCGGACATGAGACAATGGAAGTCGATTAAAGCGGCAATTCACATCGCCTCGCACATCACTTTATTGTGTAACAGGAGCGGCTCCGGGGGTAATGTGCCATCACCGAGACAAGTGCTCGGAGTCGCTGGGCACACGGGGCTGCCAGTGCCGGGAACGGATCCGGGCTGGGATCCAGGAGGGAGGAGCGGCAGGGCAGACAGTGACCTGCCGCCAGCAGGCCGGGATCTCGGGGTGCCCCTGCCCGGGGGTCCCGCCGGGTTACCCCAGTCCCTGCCGGACGAGCGGGCACACACCGGGGTCAGTGTCTGTATTGCACTGGAGAGCCACGGGAACGGCGTGTCCCCAGCCCACCTCCTGCTGGCGCTGTCCCCTCTGCAGTGACAGACTGAGCCCTGCCCTGGGCACCGCTGGGCTCCCTCAGACGGCTCTCGGCCCAGAGACAGCCCCTGGAGCTGCTCCCTCCCTTCCCTCATTTCCTCGGCACCCCCTTCCCCAGCTGGATCGCTGCATGGAGAACATGCTCTGACCAAAAGGGTTTTTTTCTCTTCAATCCATCCTCATTTCGTGTCGGATGAGATGCTCCTGGTCCTCGTACAGCTGGAGGAAGCGGTGCTGCTGCGGCAGCAATTAATCCGGGAACAATTGGATAAGGGCTGCTTTCCCTGAGCTGGATGGGCCTTGTGATTAGGGCTAACTCAATAGGAAGGAGTCATTTGGCTGATGCCTGGCAGGCCCAGAGCTGCTGTGCCCAGGGGGGTTTGCAGGGGTGGGCTCAGCTCTGTCTGGGGGGCTCTGGGCTCCCCCAAAGCCTGGCTGCTGCCTGCAGGAGCTGCGCAGCACAGCCCTCCCTGCCTCTGCTGTCACTCCAGCAGAGCCTCCCAGGGGCTGCCAGTGTTTTCCTTGTACATCTGTGTTTGGCTTTTATCTTGCAAATCTCCCGTGTGCTGGGGGGACCAGCTGCATCTTCCTGCAGCTACTGATTTTCCAGAAATCCGGGAGAGGTGTCACCTGTCAGGTGTCTGCAGGGTTTGATCACGCTGATGCACGGAGCAGTGGCAGCAGGCACAGCGAGTGATATTTTATCTCCTCCGTGGTGTCTGATTTTCCTTCCCCACTTCAGCCTGCTCTCCTTCCTCCTCTCTCCTTCCTCCCCTCTCCTCCCTGCTCTCCTGGCACAGGTGACACAGGTGACACGGGCTGCTGGCACAGCCCTGGTGACCACACCTGGCAACGATGACACGTGTGGGTTTGAATGGATGTCTTGGAGAGAATTCCTGTTAATAAAATTTAATTGGGGCTGTTTGTTACTGTTTGCCAGCAGCAGAGCAGCCTCTGGGAAGCTCCAGGCTCCTCGGAAACCTGGGAGTGTGAAACCACCTGAAACAAGAGGGGACACACAGTCTCTGGGTTCCATTGCGTTACTGGAGGAAGTTTAAACATGCCTGGAACAACTACTGACAAACCCCATCAATAACACCTCGTGGGACTAAACCCAAAGCCTGCTGTGGAGCCCAGGGACAACCCAGCAGCAGGGCCTGGAGCTGGGCTCTGGATTGTAGCTCTGGGATCCCTGCAGCACCTTCTGGGGATGTTCTGCCCTTGCCCCTGCTGTTCCTGCTTTATCTCCCAGGGTGGATCCTGGGGGTGCTGAGCCTCAGCCAGAGCTGGAAATGTGACCCTGAGGGATTCAGAACAAGCTCAAGAGCAAACACAGCGGGAAGGTTTGGAGTGATGCAGCTGTAAATCCTTTAAGGGACAAGGAGAATGGGGAGGTGGCCTTGCCTTCCTCCCCAGCCGGTGGCAGGAGGTGGGTTTGCTGCTCTGTGTTGTGGGGAGCATGCGGTGAGGGGTCTGTTAACGGGCTTTTCTTTGTGCTGTCTCCTCCTCAGAGGTGCTTTTTGGAGTAATTTGCTACGTTCTGCTCCTGCTATTTGTGAGCGAAGAAAAATGGGATTCTGAGGCTTTCTGGTGCCTTGTGCTGCGGGGGAAAAAGAGCACTAATAGCCCATGAATAATTAGTGTGTTGTTCTAAGCTCATATTCTATCTAGATGGATGCAGGCAGAGCGTGTCTGGGTTATCACAGAGGCTTGGGGAGCTCTGCTAGCTGTGCCTCTCCAGGGCTGCTGACACTGCTCGTTACAGCAATACCTGCACCGCAAACCCCTCCCAGGGACACGGGCTGCGTGCCAAGCGTGTGTGAGCCGTGTTTGCCAAACACCTGGGCTCATGTTCCCCCACAGCCCATCCCTGGGCCTGCCCCACCCCGGGAGCGGCTGTGGCAGAGCCCTGGGGGATGTGGAGGGGTCTGGGTGTGAGTGGATGTCCCCCACACCCCTGGCAGGTGACAGCACCGAGGCAGGCAGGGGGAAAATGGGCTTCAAGGCATTTCTCAGCCTGCTGGTGTGGGCTGCACTGAGCTGCACTGGGACTGACAGCTCCTCTGGAGTCCTCTGGCAGCAGCTGGGGTTTCTGCAGTGCCACAGGAGGGACCGTGCTGGGCTGGGCTCAGGGCTGGGCTGGGCTCTGGGACAGGCTGAGGGCAGCTCCTGCTGTCTCTCCTTCCTCCTTGCCCTCCAGCCCCAAGCTCCTGGTTTTGCCCATGAGCCTTATTTTGACATACAATTGACAGCAGGATCTGCCAGCCCCTCCCTCGGGGAAGAACCTGGATGTGCCCTGGGACAGGGGATTGATCAGTATTTGCTCACACTGATTGCTCCCATCCAGTGCATTTGATAATATTGAACAGTGCAGCTGAGAACAAGGGAATAGTTATGTTATAACTATTTATACACTGTGTTATAACTGTTATGTTGTCATTCTGTTGAAATGGGGGCTGCACAGTGCGGGGAGAAGCCCGGGCTGGGGGAGGATTGCTGTGCCCTGCCTGGGGCACTGCCCCACTCCCATCCTGCTGTGCACACTCAGCACTGGTGTCAGTGTGGGCTGGGGGAACAAACAGTTGTGGCTCTGCTCAGGGACAGAGCTCCTCGCAGTGATCAGGTGCTGCCTGCCCTGCAGCACCCGGCCCTGTGTCTGCTGGAGCAGCAGGAGCAGCAGTGTAAAGGCAGGTGTGGAGGCAGAGAAGGCTGTGTGCAGGTGAGGGCAGAGCACTGAACCAGCCCCTCAGAAGGTACGGGGAGACAAGGAGCTCACACAGCGTGGAAAGGCTGATTCCTGTTATCTTGGCAGATAAAGCCCCAGATCCTCTGCAATTCGTTACTTACAGTTCAGCCCTGTGAAATCAATTACTGAGATGCAATTTAATTAAGGCAGGTTAATGCTTGATCTAAGGCACTAAACCCACAAGACGTAATTTCAGTTTACTAATCACCGTAATGCTAATGGCCATTTGACATCTGCTCGGGCAAATTGGCCCATCCATCCTGGTGCCCAGTGCCGCAGGGATTTCCCACCCCAGAGCACCCAGAGCAGCCCTGGGGCTGGGGGACCCCTGGGCACCGCTCACAGAGGGGCCTTTCCTTGGCTAATCCTGTTTGATGGGGCCTGGGGCTGTCCCCACACACCTGCCCCGGGGCACAACGCACCTCTTCACAAGTTTCCGTGACTTCTTCTCCCCAGTGCTGTCCCCACTGCGCCACTGACCTGCCTGGGGATTTGGGGCGAGGTTTTGGCTTCAGCTGCTCTGCCAAGACTCCAGCTCTGCAGCAGCTGTGCCCTGCCCTGTGCTGCTGCCAGGGGAAGGCCCTGCTGGCTGAGCAGGAGCCTGGGGGCTCTTGGCTTCCAGCTCATGGTCATTCTGTCCCTGCTCCCCTGGCTGTGCTGTAACAGGGCAGGACAGAGGGCCAGGAGGGGAGAGCAGCAGGGCAGGGCTGGGGGAGCTGCAGGCTGGCCCTGAGGGGCACCCTGGGCAGGACAGGGTGCCAAGGGCCACTCTGAGGGTGAACACCTCCAGGAAATACCCAAAAGGAGCTTGAGTGAGGCCAAGGCTCATCCCAGCTGCACTTGGGGCACGGCACCAGTGCCACCAATGCCACCGGTGCCACCAGCACAGCACAGCTGCTTTGTCAGGCAGCTACAGACTGCTCTGGGTGGGAATGGACCTTAAATCCCACCCAGTGCCACCCCTGCCATGGCAGGGACACCTTCCCCTGTCCCAGGCTGCTCCAAGCCCTGTCCAGCCTGGCCTGGACACCTGCAGGGGCAGCCCTGGCTCACACTGCCCTGTCAGGCTGTGCCTCAGCCCCACTGCCCCCCTGTGCCACAAGGGACAGAGGAGTAAAGGCCAGCCAGGGGGAGGATTGCTGTGCAGAGCTCTCTCACAGCCAGGAGCTCCTGGAGCAGCAGCCTCCCCGGGCTCTGGGCACTGCCTGGGTCCAGGGGGGTGTCAGAGGGACAGAGGGCTGAGGTTGTGACAGCTCCTGCAGCAGCTCTGGCCACATCTGAGCCCAGAGCTGTGCACAGAGCACAGCTGGTCCTGAGCCCACCCCTCCCACAGCCCAGAGAGGAGTTTGGGCTGGGCCTGGCACAGGGGGACAATCAGCATCACCCAAAGGTGCTGTGATTTCTGTCCTGCTGCTCAGGTGACTTCTTCAGAGCTGGAAAGATCTCACTGTCTTTGCCCACTGCTGCAGTGGTTTAGTACATGGACAGTGGCTGTTCGTCCTAACATAAGACTGATTAAATGTCCCCAAGGTAGAAGGAGAACAGATCTCAGGTTTGGGAAGGATTTCCCTGCTCTGTGCCCAGTGCAGCCACTTTCCATCAGCAGCACAGTCCTCACAGATGTGCTGGTGGCAGCTCCTGCAGAACTGGGTGAGCCACGTGTAAAACCTGGGCTTAACTCCTTTTCACTCCCAGGGAAGTCTTGGGGGGGTCAGGGCTCTGTGATTTGTGCTGAATAAAGATCTTAGGGCCTCCAATTAGAACTTCATCATTTTGAATTGTAGCAGTTAGGTGTGTGTTTGAGTTTTTCAGTNCCAAGGCTCATCCCAGCTGCACTTGGGGCACGGCACCAGTGCCACCAATGCCACCGGTGCCACCAGCACAGCACAGCTGCTTTGTCAGGCAGCTACAGACTGCTCTGGGTGGGAATGGACCTTAAATCCCACCCAGTGCCACCCCTGCCATGGCAGGGACACCTTCCCCTGTCCCAGGCTGCTCCAAGCCCTGTCCAGCCTGGCCTGGACACCCGCAGGGGCAGCCCTGGCTCACACTGCCCTGTCAGGCTGTGCCTCAGCCCCACTGCCCCCCTGTGCCACAAGGGACAGAGGAGTAAAGCCCAGCCAGGGGGAGGATTGCTGTTCAGAGCTCTCTGACAGCCAGGAGCTCCTGGAGCAGCAGCCTCCCCGGGCTCTGGGCACTGCCTGGGTCCAGGGGGGTGTCAGAGGGACAGAGGGCTGAGGTTGTGACAGCTCCTGCAGCAGCTCTGGCCACATCTGAGCCCAGAGCTGTGCACAGAGCACAGCTGGTCCTGAGCCCACCCCTCCCACAGCCCAGAGAGGAGTTTGGGCTGGGCCTGGCACAGGGGGACAATCAGCATCACCCAAAGGTGCTGTGATTTCTGTCCTGCTGCTCAGGTGACTTCTTCAGAGCTGGAAAGATCTCACTGCCTTTGCCCACTGCTGCAGTGGTTTAGTACATGGACAGTGGCTGTTCGTCCTAACATAAGACTGATTAAATGTCCCCAAGGTAGAAGGAGAACAGATCTCAGGTTTGGGAAGGATTTCCCTGCTCTGTGCCCAGTGCAGCCACTTTCCATCAGCAGCACAGTCCTCACAGATGTGCTGGTGGCAGCTCCTGCAGAACTGGGTGAGCCACGTGTAAAACCTGAGCTTAACTCCTTTTCACTCCCAGGGAAGTCTTGGGGGGTGTCAGGGCTCTGTGATTTGTGCTGAATAAAGATCTTAGGGCCTCCAATTAGAACTTCATCATTTTGAATTGTAGCAGTTATGTGTGTGTTTGAGTTTTTCAGTTAAAAATCCAGCCCTGCCCTGCACAGGGCCACAGGAGTCAGGAACCACCTCAGCACCTCCCCTCACCAGCCCCAGGGCCACTGCTTGTCTGCTCAGACCCAACAGAATTCTCTTTTATTCCCTTTAATGCAGCCTTTGCTGTCGTCTGGGGTGTTGGTGGGAGCGGGGCCTTGGCTCTCTCCCTCGCTGCAGAAAGTTTTTATACTGCAATTTGCAGACTGGTGTTTGTAATTAGCCCATAAAAGAAGGTAATATGTGAAAAGTGTTCAACTGCTCTTGCCAGGAGAGAAAATATATATTGTAATGCATTCAGAAAGCATTCCAAGGGTAGAGGATCAAGTTGTATTTGATTTTCTCATTCTCTATAATAATCATTTTTGTTGTCTTGCGAAGCTCCAGCTTTGAAGTGCGGCACATAAAGATTCTGCAATAGCAGCAACTGTTTCTCTTTAGCTATTTTCCAAGTGATTTGATTTTCTCAATAGCATTAACTATATGGAGGTCTAACAAGTTGTAATTAATGTATTCAGCCATTTTCTTTTGTGGCAGGCTGGGATGTGAGTGACAGCATGAAGGGAAGCAGCAGAATAGAACTGGATGCTTGAGAAGATTATCATAACATGAAAACTGACAACTCTCTGGCTCTTGAATAACACATTGTGTTAGTGAAAAGGGAGGAAAAAGCTATTTCACAAAAAAGCCCAATGGGGCTTAGAAATTTTTTTGAGGAGGGGAGAGATTTTCAAAAGCCCTTTTTTAGTGTTGGCCAGATCCGAAGCCTGAAGTTCACAAACAGTTTCTCCCATGCTCAGGTGTGTGTGCCCTGGGACTTGTGAGCAGGGGTGGGGTGGGGTGGGGTGGGCTCTGCTGGACCCTCTGGGCTGCCCCTGGGG
>VXBN01010207.1:85726-97424 GCA_013397395.1 Sinosuthora webbiana
AGGGGAGAGGGGGCAGGAGAGGAGAGAGGGGCAGGAGAGGGGAGAAGGAGTGGGAAAGCAGCTCCAGAGCGTGGCTGGGCACTGCAGAACAGGCTCCCCACTCACCTGGCAGCATCTCAGCCTGTCCTGAGCTGGGAGGGACCACGAGGGTCCCCAGCTCCCGCACAGGCCACCCCAAGGATCCCACCACGTACCTGAGAGGTTCTCCAGAGCTGAGTTTGTCCTGCTCACCCTGTGCAGCCCCATCCCTGGGGCTGGTTTGCATTTTGGAGGCTGGGATTGCTGCTGGGGAAGATGCCCTGGGTGATTAAAGAGCGGGGCTGGCAGCCTCTCCTCCCCTGCTGCCATCCATCCCCCACAAGGTCGTCTCTGTGCTGGCCCCTTCACGTTTATTTCTGAGCCAATAAAATTCCCATTTGCTCCGGAACATTTTGTAATCCGCAGCTTTCAGCCCAGGGATTGATTATCTGTATTCCTAGATAAAATCAAAGTGCAGGACTTTAAACAGATTTCCACTCAATTATTTCCCCAGGACAGCTTAAACGGTGTTGTGAAATCCCGGATTAACTCGGGAGTGGCCGAGGGCTCTGTACCTGCCTTTGCCTCCTGGCCTTGCTGCGCCTCATTTTTGAAGTGGTTTTGCTGCTCTTGTTTTAATTTCCAGCCAGCAGGGGAGCAGTGTTGGTGCCCAGCCTGGAGCCTGGGCCCGGCACCTGAGCAGGTGAATTTTGGGGAGTTTTGGCTGCAGAACAAACCAAACACAAACACCACGAGCACAATTTCACTGTGCCTTTGGTCTGGGGGATCCCACCAGGCTCTTCCCACCCCGCAGGAAATCCTGGCTCACCAGGAAAACTGCAGCTCTGAAATGCGTTGGGTGAAAAGTAAAAGATGGGTTTGAAGCAGAAATAGAGAATTGCTGGCAGGAGCTGCTTCCTCTGCCTGCCCCTCCCTGAGTTTGGGTCAAGGCTGTGTTCGAGGAGCCTCAGTTCAGGCATTTAAATGTGTGAAAGTGAAATTCCTCAGGAAATCAGGAGATTAAAAGGAGTTTCAGGGAGGATGTTGGGAATTAGGATTGGAGGAGGAGTTGTTAGCACTTGCTCTAATATCTCACTTCGGGAATGGAGGACATTTTTGCACAAGATTTTTTCAATAGAAATAGAAATGTAATCCCAGCACGAATTGAGAAACACATTAATTATGAGCAGCAGATGGAGGCTTTAAAACTGTATTATTTCGCTTGATTTATTGATGGCTTCTTCAGAATTTTTTAAATTGCCATTTTCTTCTGGATACCTTTAGCATCACATTGGTAGGGGTAAGATTGAACACTGCCAAGAGAAGAAGATGTATATATCTATTTATCCCAAACCAGACGAATGAACTTTTTGATTCATCAGTGTGCTGACATTTATTTTAGTTATGGTTTTTAATTTTTTTTTTCTTTTAACACTTCCTGGAATGATCAGTGATTCAAAATATCTTTTCCTTGCCCGGTTCTACAGGAAACCAGGGCAACATAAGTGAGCTTTTCAGTTCTGTGCAGTTTTGTAATCCAGAACATTGAGATGCTGGTCAGGGAAAGAGACATTCCCCATCTCTCTCTGGTGATATTGAAGCGTAAATTGAAACTGTGGCAACAAAGTCCAGTGTCAGAGATAAGGAATTGCAGGTGTGTGTAGTATGGGGTGGATTTGTGCTGGCACACGGATCACAGGTGGATTAGACAAATAATCAGAAGAGTAACCCGCTCCCTGCAGTCAGCTGCACACAGCTACCCCGTAATTCCAGTGAAGTTATTCCAGCGATTGTGATTTATGGGAACCACTGAGATTAGGAGCCTTCAGAAATGACTGTAACGGCATCAAAAGAGCTGCTGAAACGTGTGAGTCACGGTGGAGAGCGTCCAAAAAGAAGTTGTGGCACAGGATGACGACATGTCTCCTTTGGGGATGTTTTCATCTCGGATTTTGCTCCATTTCCTTTGTTCCTTGGAGTGCTGTAGTGCGGGGTGAAGCACACTCTAAGCAGCAGCATGTGCAATAACTGCCTGCTTTTGCAATCTCTGCTAAAGCAGCTGCATCTGTAACTCATTTCATGGAAGTTTTACTGGGTAGTTTTTTTTTTTCTTTCCCTTTTACCATATCATACTCGAAGCTCAATAAAGATAAACTTCAAATAATGTCAGTATATCAGGGAAGATTCAAAGCCCTGCAGCTGAGCCCGTATTCCTCCAAGTGCCGTTTATGAGCCGAGCTGTTTTAATGTAGTGGTAGAAGTAAAGCCAAACATTTGGCAGTGTCTGTATTTGCACCCTTGGGACAGATGATGGAGGAGTTATTTGCTCCAGCCCTTAATCAATTTTAGGTAAGCAGCACGAGTGTACCTTGAGCATCCATATTTTCTAATTGGCTCTCTTAAACGTGAAGGCTCCCATAACTCAGTGGGAGATTTACGGCGGGGGAGAGGGGGAGCCGGCAGTCCCCACTTGGAGTGTGATGGATCTGCTCCGGCAGCGCGAGTGGCAGGAGCTGCAGCTCCCCGCAGGAGCAAAACGCAAACCGTGGGTGAGCTCCCCGCGCTGTGTGATTCATTGCCCTGCAGATCTGGGGCCGTGCTGAGCCCTGATTTAGCGCCGCCAAATCTGTTTATTGCCCGCGTGCTGAAGTCCCTGGGCCCAGTCACTTTGTGTTACTGGTGCAAGGGCTTCCCCCGGGGCTCAGGGGATTTGGCAGGTCTGCTCTCTGCTCTTGGCTGGGGAGGAGCTCCTGGGCCCCTCTGCACAGAGCCCTGGTGCTGAGAGGAGTCCAGGGGGAGGTGAACTCGGGGTTGTGTCCACGATCACACGGGACGTGGCAGGGCTGAGCAGAGGAAAGGCACGAGGGAAGAGTGATGGTGAAAAACGGCTTTGCTGGTTTAATGTGTTTGATTTTATCTGGCTTCCCTTGGAGCTTCCCCCGGGCTTGGTGGCCCCAGACTGACCCCACTGTGTCCATGTGCCCAGCAAGGCTCAGTGCCAGGGCCAGGCTGGACGGGGCCTGGAGCACCCTGGGGTGGTGGCAGGTGTCCCTGCCCGTGGCAGGGGGACAGTGTTTGATGTTCAGTGTCCCTTCCAGCCCAAACCATTCCTTCCACGTGTTTGCTGTCCCAGCTTGGCCTCACCTCTGCCTCCTCTCTGCCAGGGACCAGCCCTGGTGCTTCAAACCAGACACTGCTGCCTTCCTGATTTCATACTCTGTGTTTGTGTGAGTGCTGGGGGTGCGACAGGTGACTTCAGGTGTGCCAGAGTCAGCTTCCTGAAGTGCAGGGAGCCTTTCCCAGCTCTGGCTCCTGTGACAGCACACACACACGGAGCTCTGTTTGAGGCAGCCCCTTAAGGGCAGCATTTTGCACAATATTCTGCATTTTCAGCAAGTTGGGGACACCCTTCGTTAAGATTCAGACTTTATGCACTGATTACTTCTCCTCTGCTACAGCTTAACTTCTCCTGCATGGCTTAACTTTAAACCCAAGTGAAAGGAAATCCAATAAAGATAAATGAGATGCCTTTAAAGGATCCAACAGGAAATTCAGTAGCGTCAGCAATGAATGTGAAGATACAGTGAGCTGAGGAACTTGAGGATGACGGGTTCTTTATGAGGTTACATCTGTTCACAAAGCCTTGGAAGTGTTTAAGATAATTAATTGCTTTAGGAGCAACAACTTCTCCAAATTCTCATGGCTGTGACTCTCTGTGTTCCTGTCTAGCCCCAGAGCTGGGTGCATAATGTAGCAGCTTGAGGCTGAGGCCAGCAGTGTGCAGTGAGCACTGACAGAACCAGTTCAGCCTCCCGTGGAATTCCTCACAGACAATGTGTTTAATGTGCTTTTGGAACAACAAAACCTGTTTCCCTCTCGGGTCTCCTGGTGTCAGTGGTGACCAGAAGTTCGGGCTGTTCCTGACACAGGTCAAGGTCACTGAGCTGTTCATTCAAAGTGGGTCCCCAGTGATGGGATGAGCAGTTGTACAGTACCCAGGAGGGGTCACCTGTGGATGTATTCCCTGTGTTTTAAAGGAATTCATCCCTTCCAGAACGTGGGCTGTCACTGTTGGGTTCAGTTTGCCTGCTCAGGGTGCCCTGCCCCAAGGGTGTGTGTGGCTGCAGAACCAGAGAGGGGCCCAAATTCCCGGGGTGAATTCCTAACTCTGAATTTCTCCCAGGCTGTGAGGGCAAGGTCAGCGGGGTTTGGCTGTTTCCTGGCTGCTCCCAGGAAGGGCAGTCCCTGCCCGTGACAGGCCTGCTCAGAGAGGAGTATTTGGATTTCCAGGTCAGTGCAGACTGTGGGATGTTCCAGGAGGGATCCTGCACTGAGGATGTCACAGAATTTCCCCTCGTGTGGCTCAGCAGCTGCTCCCTGCACGCTGTTTGAGTTCTCTGCCCAAAATCCCCAGGATTGTCCCCAGTGCTGGGACTCCCCCTTCCTCAGCAGCCTGTTCTACACTCCGTGCTTAATAAGATCTGTGCTGGAGCTGTCATCCCTGATTACACGTTTCCCTGTTTGCCTTGCTCCTTCCCAGTGGTCACCAGCACAAATGTCTCTGGGAATCTTAATGCATTTCCTTCTCTTCTAATGTGTAAATGCCTGCAAACCAACCAAAACAACCATCCTGCTTTGATTGTGTGTTTTATTTCTGCTGAAAGGTTCAGATGTAATGAAAATAAAATGTTCAATGAGCAAACACAGATTTTCCAGAAGAAACAGGCACATTTAACTTGTTTTGAAAGATGGATGAGCTCTATTAGTTTTGATATATTCTATATATATCCTCTCACTTGACAATTGTTATTTAAAGATTTAGTTCTGGGTTATTGCTGCACTTATGTTGTAGAGTCGTTTTACACCGACGCACGGATCAGTAACTTAATTATAAATAAGTGGGTTTAAGCCAAATGTAATGGAAATAATGTTTTTTTTAGCCAGAATGTGCTTGGTCCTTGGGGTGAGCTGGTGGCACAGGGGGTGACCCAGTCCCACCAGTGTTCCAGGGTGCTGAACTTGGGGTGGTGGGGCAGGGCTGGGCACATTCCAGGAGAGGATAACCTGGACACCCACAGCATCCAGGAGGGTCCAAAGCTTGCTGGGAATACGGGGTGTGGAGCTGCTGTGCACAGAATTCCAGGACGTCTGCCCCGGGAGAGGCAAACGGGATGCCGGGACACAACGTTACAGGTTTTATTTTTACACTTTGTTCCTTGGCAGGCAAAGTGATGGGTATTGTTCAGCCCGAGCCCCTTGGTGCCTACCGTTGTCAATATTCATTTTAAATCCTTTCAAAGGTGTCTTCAAAACGTCTATTAAGATATTTAATTGCAAGGTGCCTTTTTTTGCTCCATCTCTTCTCACCTACATCGTTCTTTGTCTCAGAAAATGAAGCACTGGAGGCTTTGACAGTGAGGGAGGGGAAGAGATGAGAATGGGCGAGGGCAAGAGCAGCGAACCCCCGGAGCCCGTGGGGTGAGGTGAGCTCTGGGTTCTCGGAGGGTTTGCGGGAACTGGGAGAGGAACGGACCGCTTGGAACCGGGAATTAGCCCTGGGAGCCTCCAGCGCCGACCATCGATTGCAGCCGCCGCTCCAGCGCTCCGGCAGAGCGGGAAGGAGAGGAATTCTCCACCTCAGAGGGGGAAGGAGAGGAATTCTCCACCTTGGAGGTGGAAGGAGAGGAATTCTCCACCTAGAGCGCGAAGGAGCGGAATTATCCCCCGGATCCGAGCTGCGGCCCACGCCGGGCTCCCGTCAGAGTTCGGTGGGGAGTGATCCCCGTGCCGGCTTTGGGGCTCTCAGAACCCCCCTCAGACATTTCTCCTCCTTTTGCCCCCTCACCCTCCCAGGACGGGCTCTAAGAGCTGTGGGGCTCCATGCCCGGGGAGTTTAAAGCGTGCAGCTGTAGGAGCCGGCACAGGCTGGGGACAGGGGATGGGGACAGAGAATGGGGACACGGGATGGGCACACAGGATGGAGTCAGAGGGTGGGGACAGAGGCTGGTGGCACACGTTGGTGGCTGGGGACAGAGGGGACCCGGGCAGCAGGTCAGGCCTGTGTCACACTGTGGGAGCTGGAGGTGGCTGGGCAGGCTGGGACAGGCTGGTGGACACGGCAGCGGCGTTCCTGCAGGAGGGGAAACGGGCACAGCCCAGGGGTGATGGGTCTGGAGCACACAGGAGAACGGGCACAGCCCAGGGGTGATGGGTCTGGAGCACACAGGAGAACGGGCACAGCCCAGGGGTGATGGGTCTGGAGCACACAGGAGAACGGGCACAGCCCAGGGGTGATGGGTCTGGAGCACACAGGAGAACGGGCACAGCCCAGGGGTGATGGGTCTGGAGCAGAGAGGAGAACGGGCACAGCCCAGGGGTGATGGGTCTGGAGCAGAGAGGAGAACGGGCACAGCCCAGGGGTGCTGAGTCCCGGGGCAGGTGACCCCCCTGGACGTGGGAAGGTGAATCCCTAGGGATGAACCCCTCGGGACAATGGGGTGAGGAAGGGCAGGAGCTCAGAGAGAACCCACAAACAGCCCAGGGGGGGTTCCAGCAGCAGGCTGCGTGTCCTCCATCCACAGCAAACGCCCTCAGGGCAGGGCCGGGAGCTCCCCTGGGTGCCGAGGGAGAGGAGCCCCTGCCGAGGACGGGAGGTGAGGGCAGAGCTCAGGCCCTCGGTAAAACAAAGAGCCCCAAGCCAAGAGTGGGTTTTGTTTAGCAAGGGAGGAACACAGTGTTATAAATACATTCTACAGAAATAGGAGAGGAAATGCAGATCGAGTGGCTGCTTACAGAAGCATCTCAAATGCCCCAATAACCTGGTTAATTTTGGCCAGGGGGTAGAATAAGGGGCCAGGACAGAGAAGAAGCAGATGAGAGTTTGTTTGGATGTGTTGGATAGGTCAGACCACATGATCCGAGGAAATTCTCCTTAGAATTAAAAAGAATTAATCAAAGCTATTTTGGAACGAGGAGCAATCATTTTTAACAGCTTGTGGAGATCAGAGGAGGTCTCAGAACTATCAAAATGCAAATACGGATCCTAAATGTAAAAGGAAAAAAATTGGTCCAGTTTATGATTGACTAAAAAGCCCAACAAATTCCTGGAAAGGCTCTGAGATTAATCAGTGGAAAAAAATTCAGCCCACAACACTTGGAAGAGGCGACTAAAATCAAAACAGAACAACTGTCCTGGGCTGGTCGAAAATGAGATGAGCCTAATTAACCAACCTGGTGGTAAAAGGAAAACAAATAGTTGTGATTCACCTTTTTTGCATTTCCAGGTTGGCCAGAGAAGTGTGTCTTGGTGGAGGATGCACAAGGAGCTGTTTGAGGCATTTGTTTCAGTCATAATTGTCAGTATTTGGCTGAAGGTCTGGGAGAGCCTTTCCAGTGAGGGTCCCAGAGGGACCTGCCCGGTCTCCTGTCCCTTCTCTGTTGGAATTGGTGACTTGTACAATGGGGAACTTGTGAAATTTGCAGGTGACCCGGAGCAGGGAGGGAACCCTGGGGGTCAGAACTGCAATAAAAAGGATTGGAAAAGGGATTGGAAAAGGGGGATGTTTGTGGGAAGCCCAGGCTGCAATGCCATGATGTGATGGATGGAGCAGTGGGTGGGGAGAGACAGAAAACACACTCTGCTGCCGTGGGGCAGCCCTGGGCTGGGCACAGCCCCAGCTCCCCCTGTGCCCAGGGCACTCCCTGCCCTGCCCGACCCTCTGCTGAGCCCTCCTGCCCCACACTGAGGGGATGGCTGACCCTCTGCTGAGCCCTTCTGCCCCTCCAGCCCCACACCTTGGGGAGAGGGATGGCTGACCCTCTGCTGAGCCCTCCTGCCCCACACTGAGGGGAGAGGGATGGCTGACCCTCTGCTGAGCCCTCCTGCCCCACACCTCGGGGGGATGGCTGACCCTCTGCTGAGCCCTCCAGCCCCACACCATGGGGAGAGGGATGGCTGACCCTCTGCTGAGCCCTCCTGCCCCTCCAGCCCCACACTGAGGGGATGGCTGACCCTGTGCTGAGCCCTCCTGCCCCACACCTCGGGGAGAGGGATGGCTGACCCTCTGCTGAGCCCTCCTGCCCCACACTGAGGGGATGGCTGACCCTCTGCTGAGCCCTCCTGCCCCTCCAGCCCCACACCTCGGGGGGATGGCTGACCCTCTGCTGAGCCCTTCTGCCCCTCCAGCCCCACACCTTGGGGAGAGGGATGGCTGACCCTCTGCTGAGCCCTCCTGCCCCACACTGAGGGGATGGCTGACCCTCTGCTGAGCCCTCCTGCCCCTCCAGCCCCACACCTCGGGGGGATGGCTGACCCTCTGCTGAGCCCTCCTGCCCCACACCTCGGGGACATGGATGGCTGACCCTGTGCTGAGCCCTCCTGCCCCACACCTCGGGGAGAGGGAACTCGGCAATCCATGGGACACATGAAAAGCGGGATTTCACTCAGGAGGCCGACGGGAAGGACTCTGAAAACACCTTATCTACGTCCTGAGTGCTGACATTTGCAGCAGGGAACTCCTGGCCCCGGCGCTCTGAAGTGGCGCTTTTCTTCCTAAATACTGCCTCGTGTTTTATGGCAGGAGCAGGGTGGCAGTTCACTGACCCGAGAACAAAGGGGAAAAGGCTTCTCATGTGGAAGGAAACGTTTTATTTGATTGCAACGCTGAAGCTGCAAGATTTCCTTTTGTGTTTGGCATGAAGGCAGCGCAGCCTCAGCCCCTGGGCCCGGCAGGACCAGCCCTGCTCCAGCAGAGCCCGTGTCCTCTGTGGGGACAGCCAGCCCCACACGTGGGGACACTGTCACCTTCTGCTCTGCTCCTGCCACACCTTGGGCTGCTCCACAGTAAACCCAGAGCAAGGTTTGGGTTCTGGAGGAAAGCTCCTGTGGGCTGGGCTGAGCTGCCTCCCTCCCACTCAGCTCCTCCTGAAAGCACTCCAGGTGGGATTAAAAACGTTCCATAGGCTCATGGAACAGCCCAGGTTGGAAGGGACCCACCAGGATCATCCAGCCCAGCCCCTGGCCCTGCACAGACACCCCAAATCCCACCCTGGGCATTCCTGGAGCTCTGTCCCAACCCCTCCTGGAGCTGTGGCAGCCTTGGGGCCATGCTCAATCCCTGGGGAGCCTGGGCAGTGCCAGCACCCTCTGGGGATGGGCCTTTCCTGGTCTCCAAAGTGTTCCTGGCAGCACCTGGCAGAGGGTGTGGTCAGCTGGGCTGGGGCACCCCAAGGTGCTTCCCAAATCCAGACCTGCAGAGCTGCACTTCAGTGAAAACCTGGCAGCTGCTGCTCTGAGAAATGTTCCAGCACAGAAACGGGGAAGAGAGAAGGGAGCTCCCAGTGTGACCCCCATCCCATCCTGGCCGTAGGAACATCCCTCATTTGTGTCTTTTAAATCATCTTAGCTTGAGCTAAGAAGTGCTTAGATTTATTCTTATGGATTTCATTTTAAAATGCTTTCACTCGGAAAAATTACTTTTAAATTATCACTGTTTCCTGTGAAATTTGCTTTCTTCATCTGTCCCATGGTTTAAAAGTCAACTGCTTACTCAAGAGAAAACCACTTTGATGTCATGCAAGTAATGAGCACTATAAAGAGACTTTTGAAAACTTTCAGTTTCGTTCCCAAACTGGCTGATAATGTCATTTATTTTTTCTTCATCCCTTTCTCACTGCTGCCGAAAGTACAAAAAGAAAGAAAGGGGAGAGCAAACAATACCCTGGGAATAATAGCTGAAATATTTTTATGGGAATTAATCCATCTCTTTTCTAAAAACGAGCGAGAGAAGCAGAAATAATTCCGTGGAACCAAGAGGAGAAAGCCCAGGGGTCCGTCCCTGAGCCGTCAGCACTTGGCCAGGGCTGGAGGTGGCCCCGTGTGGGATGGAAATGGAGCAGTGAGAGGAGGATCTGACACGGGGTGCTGAGAGGGGTCAGCTCTGCCAGGGCCCCTCTGCAGCTCACAGCTCCCTGTGCTGCAGCTCAGAGCACGGCACATCCCTGCCTGGCTGGGGAAATTCCGTGCAAACATCCACACTGACCCCCTGCAGACTGAGTTACCAAAGTCCCCTGAACTGCCTGCTCAGGAGGACAACTCCCTTTGGCCAGAAATGTAAAGGGAATCAATGCAAAGATCCAAAGAGCCCAGAGCTGAGCTCCCTTTGAGCGTCTCCACGGCACATCCCTGCCTGGCAGGAGCCAGAGCCTGTTCCCAGCCCGGGTTTGGTTAGTTCTGCTCCCCTGGGCCTCCTCACGCTTTTAACTTTGCTTTTCACTTTGCTTTTCAAAGCTGCCTCTCCTCAGAAACTCCTCTTGTGCAGGGATTCTGCACTCAGACACCTCCTGGATGGAGGGAGCTGGTGAGATTCTCCAGTCCTAAGCCTGGAATAACTCTGTGTAGCTCATTCCTAAGCCTTTCCTGAGCTGAGGTTCTGGAGTCCTAAGCCTGGAATAACTTTGTGAAGCTCATTTCCCAAGCCTTTCCTAAGCTGAATTAATTCTGTGGTTTACAGCTGGGGAAAAAAGGAGCAAATGCAGAGTGACTCCCGAGGCTCAGCAGCTTCATTCACCTCCCTCCTCCATCTGGTTTTTGCAGCAGGAATTCTCTGTCTCCCTGTGACTGCAGCTCTGGGTTCAGGAGAGCAGTGGGAATTCCAAGAATTCCAGACATCCAGGGGTGCCAGAGGCTCTCCCTGCAGCCTCAGCAATGTTTTTGATTGACAAGCAATGTTTTTAAAGAGAGCTCCACCAGGTTTTTGTCTGGGGTGATCTGTGTTTGCCCCGGGGGCTCTCCCCAGGCCCTGGAGAACCCTCTGTGGCTCCTGCTCTGCCCCTGGCAGCCCCGTGTGACTGTCACTGGTGGTCCCATCTCCCCACAGAGGGCACAGCTGTCACCCAGCTGTGACACTGCCTGAGGCCCACCCAAGGCCAGGAGTGCCGGGGCTGGCGCAGTGACCGAGGTAATTGCAATTAGCGTTTTCTCTGCCCGATGGATTCAGCCCAAGTTCTGGCACCGGGGTTTGGACACTCTAATCTGCGAGCAGATGCCTCCACCAGCTGCTGTCCCCGTGCAGCTGCTCTGGCAGGAGCTGTGCTGGCCAGGCTGTGGCAGCCACGGGGGCTCAGGGCACTGCTGGGCTGCCCACAGCCCTCCTGGGCTTCTGTTTTCTCATCCTCCCTCTGCAAGGGCTCATTCCTCAGCCTGCATGTGCCAGCCTGGCAGGGCCGGAGCCCTGGTGGGATTTGGGATCTGCTCCTCCTTTCCCAGCCCACGGAATTCTCTGTTTCCTGTATTTGGAGCCCATTTTCAGGTCAGGTCCTTGCTCAGAGCCCTCTCTGGGTGTTCCCAAAGCCGAGCTCTGATCACCTGCTGCCACCTGAGCCCGAGGGCAGCAGCCCAGCTCAGTGACCTGGAAACAGCACTGAGTTATTAAACCCCCCATCCTGAGCGTGGTCCTGTGAGAAATTAGCAGGGCTGGGCGTTGTTTGAGTCAAAAGCCCACCTGAGAACGAGCAGGGGGTTTGCTCACCTCAGTGGGAATTGTGAGGGGGACGTTTAGGGACAAACCCCACTGGCCCCAGCCTGCTGGGCACTGGGTGTTTGACCTGCCCTGGGCTTCTCTCACCCTCCTCTGGAGCCCCCACCATCCCCTGGAGCCCCCACCATCCCCTGGAGCCCCCA
>VXBN01010207.1:97628-108930 GCA_013397395.1 Sinosuthora webbiana
CCCTGGAGCCCCCACCCTCCCCTGGAGCCTCCACCATCCCCTAGAGCCTCTTTCATCCCCTGGACCCCCCAGCCTCCCCTGGAGCCAGCCCACCTCTGGCCACGCTGTTTCCCTCCCTGAAGGTGTGAGCTGTTGTCTCCCTGCCCGTGCTGGGGGCAGCGTGTCCCCAGCACTGTCATTCCAGCAGAGCACACGGTTGCTATAACTACAGCCTGCTCTGCCTCTGGCCTGCTCCTCCTGCTCCTGCTGGAGCCGTGGGTTTGCACGGGAATCCATCCCTCCTCCCCCTGTTGCCAAATGGTGATGGCCAATTGCTCACCTGCCACGGAGAACGGGTGTGTTTATTTACTGACTGATGTCTGAATCCCGGATTGGATGGCAAAGGACTGAATGGGGCAGAAATTGATACGGTAGAGAATAAACGAGACGTTGTAATCTACAAATAAATGAATAATAAATTAGCAAATAAGTCAGGAGTTCAGACATCATCAGTGCTCTACAAAACAAAAACCAAATGGGATCGGTGTGGGACTCCTTTGTTCCTGGAACAGCCCAAAGGGAAACGCCACCTTTGCAAATTCTGAATCCTGCTGCACCTGGGCACATGATTTAAAGATGTGAAAGTGAAAGAATCCTTGATTTTCAGTGAAGAGAGGGGAAATGGATGACACTCATGAACCTAATTTGAGTTACAAACTGGGCTCTGGCAGAGTTTTCCTCGGGTTTGGTTTGTCTGCTCCATCTTTACCTGCCAGCAGAACATCTTCAAAAGGAAATCTCCCTGAACAAACAGCAGTGACTCTTCTAATTGCTCGCCAAGGACACCCCAGTAGCAGGATTTATGGAAGCTCTCAACACAAGAAGCATTTTGAGGTCCTTCCAGACTGTCGTAGAGTTAATTCATCAGCAGCTCCGGCCTTTGTTCCAAACTTTGTTTATGGCTGGCTCAGATCTGGCGGGGTGTTTGGAGGAATGTCGACACACCACAGCTGGGACTGGGGTGGTGGCACAGCCCATCCTCCCCTTTACCTCGTTCCCCTGACTTGCTGGGTAGGGCTCACGGCTCACGAGCCTGTAAATGGATAAGAAACAATAAACACCCAGGTCTGAACACAAAACTGTGACTGTGTGTGTTAATCCTGACCTGCCTGTGGAGCCCCAAACCCCGGAGTGCTCAGTGGGTGCAGTCAGCCCCACCCCAGGCACGGGCCCTGCCCGGGATGTGGAGATAAAGGCCCGAAGGATGCACTCTGTGTGGTTCCCTTCTGCCTGACAGTATTTGTTGTGTGCAGGGTGATGGAGTGTAATCATTGTTACATTCCCAAATGAAGTGAATCCCCGGGATCTGTCATTCATGTGGAAAGGCTTTGCAAGCTGCACAATCCAACTGGTCTGAGTGGGCTCTGCCTGGAACTGGAGGATCTTCCACAGGGGCTTGGGCTGACCCCAGGCCTCTCCCTGAGCTGGCTGAAGCAGCAGGAGGGGTGATGGTGCTGAGCAGGGCTGGGGGACTCCCTGGAGGGACCTTGTGGAACATCTCCCTCTCTAAAGGCCTGTCCTGGAGCCAAAATAGAAATAAACCAAAAGCCTTGCTGCTTTACATGTGCAGAAGAGCTGCACAGGTCACTCAGTGTGCCGTCCCTGTGTCCCAGAGAAGGAAGCCTCACCCCTGGTCCTGTCCCCAGGGCTGCCTGGGATGGAGTTCCCTTTGGAAGAGTGCCCAGCTGGGCATGCAGAGCTGGGACAACACCAAAAACAAAAACAAAACAAAAACCCACCAAAAAAACCCAACCAAAAACCCCTCAGGCTTTTCTGATGAGCTCAGCCCAGCTGGCGCCTTTGTCCTGGGCCCTGCAGGGCTTGTCCAGCCAGGGCTCCTCACTGAGAGCAGCAGATCCTCAGCTCAGGCTCTGGAGGTGCCTTTGGAAAAGCCTGCACTGGCGTCCAGGGGATCAGCAGGAATTCCTGGCTCTCCAGGGCCCGGTCTGAGCTGCACTGGAGATTTCCCTGTGCCTGTTCCTGGTGGGTAATAAACCCAAGTCCAGCACAGGGAGCAGCAGCAGCAGTTTCAGCTGCTCCTCACCGTTTTTAATTGCCAGGGCCCAGGCACAAGGTGAGGAGTGGAGCAGGGAGGCCGCCTGGGGACCCGTGGGCTCCTGTCAGGATCAGTCCCAGCCCTCCCAGGGCCAAGGCAGGTGGCTCCCCTCCTCCTCCTCATTTTTCATCTTTGTTTCCTCTGTGCTCCCACACACAGGCCAGCAGTGGAGTGGGGAGAGCCAGAAATGGCAGGAATTACGGTCTGGTGAGAGGGCTGGTGGGACTTGTGCCCTCCTTGCATAAAGCTCGTGGTGATTTGCATATGCAAATGAGAACGGAGCCAGTGACATTTAATGAGCACTCCAAGGAATGAGTTACCTTTGGAGCACAGGAGGGAATGCTGGCTCCTGCCTGCCCCGGGGTGGGGAATGCGTGTGGAGGGCTCTGGTCAAAGGTTGGGCCTGGGGCTCCTGGAGGTGTTTCCCCCTCGATGGTTCTGTGATTTCCAGGGCACAGCAGGGCTGGGTCAGAGCCTGCACTGGATATTCCCCCTGGGAGGGGGCACCGGGGTCCTGCAGACCACCAGAGAAACACCCTGAGTGCACAGCCCAGTGAAAACACAACATTTTCCCTGGCTCTGATTTGTTTTTGGTCCTTGTGCAGTAGTGGAGCAGGGAGGTCTGGTGCATTCCAGGGGCCTGGAGCAGTGCCTGGAGCAGTGTGGGCACACAGGGACAGGAGAGATGGGATGGGATAATGGGATGGGATAATGGGGTGGGATGGGGTGGGATGGGATGGGATAGGATGGATGGGATAGGATGGATGGGATAGGATAGATGGGATGGGAAAATGGGATGGGATAATGGGATGGGATGGGATGGGATGGGATGATGGGATGGGATAATGGGATGGGATAATGGGATGGGATGGGATGGGATGATGGGATGGGATGGGGTGGAATGGATGGTATGGGATAATGGAATGGGATGAATGGGATGGGATGGGATGATGGGATAATGGGATGGGATGGGGACATTGGCAGCCCCTGGGAACCCTGGCCTTGACCCTGCTCTGTGCCCTCAGTGGCTGCTCAGGCCCCTGGCGTGGGCAGGGAGCAGATGTGGGGCCCATTCCTTTCTCCCAGGTTTGGTATTTCAGCCATGTCTCTCTAATCTGGAGTGCTGCAATGTCCAGGAAATCATATCATTCTTCAGTCCTGTCTTGGCCCAGTGAGTGTTTTAATTAATCATGTCACTGCTGCTCCAGAGCAACACCTGGCACACAACATGATCAACCAACCAGCCTTGCTTTGGTTTACTGTACAGACACTGGGCCAAGTTTAGCATAAAAAACCCAGATTTTGCGTTGTTTTGATGGAAAAGATGCATTTTTCACCCCCCTCCTGCATCCATGAAAAATGTCCTTCTATTTCCTTGCTGTGGATTAGACTCAGGTCAGGCTGTTGGCTTGTTTTGTGGTTACGGTAATCAGAATGAAAATTTCCTGATCACAAAAATTTGGTTCAATTCTCCTGGAACCTCCTGACTTGCTAATCCACAAGGAAAAAAGACTGTTGGGTCCTCCTACTTTTTGTTTGCTCTAAATCAGTGTTAAACAGGTGAACAGGGGCTCTGGATTTGCCCCATTCCCAGTCCTCCCCAGGCAGAAGTAACAGCTGTACCTGAGGAAATCAGCCAAGCCCTGGGCTGATGCACTGAGCCCCAATTTCTCAATTCTCTCACATTGTCAGGCTCCTCCTGTCATTCCCTCCTGTGAGCAGGTGGCACAGAGCACACCAGAGAGGCTGAATATTCTGTGAATTCTGTGAGTTCCTCATGTCCAGGCTCATGTCCTCACCCTGTTTGGAGAGGAGAAGGTGGTGCCAGCTCTGTGAGCCAGTGGCCCTGGGTACTGAGAGGCCCCTCCTGTGGCTCCTGGGAGGGAATTAATGGGATTTGTGCTGATGCTTTAATCTCATTTAGAGTGCAGATTATTCCTGTAGCAGTGAGGGGGGGAATGGAGCCATTTCCAGGTGTTTGTACATTTGTCAGGAATTCCTGGGGGAGAGCAGGGATCCAGCCCCAGGAGCTGCTCTGGGGGGGCTCAGTGCCCACCAGGGAAGGGTTCCCTGAGCAAAGATCACTCCAAACACAGCCTGCTCTTCTCTCAGACACGTCACTTCACCCTCCCAGTCACAGCCCAGCCCACAAGGGGACAGAACACCCTTTGGGTGTCCTCAGCTCCCTGCTGGGTGCTCACATCCCCCCAAATCCCTTCTGCCCAGCTCTGCACCAGCCAGGACAAGTTTTCCACAAAAAGATCTTGGCAGAACCTCTTTGCTTAAACGTGTTTCTCTGTGCTCACATCTGTGTGAGCAAACAATCCCCGGGAAGTCTTTGTTTAGCCAGGTTATGAGTTATTTGCTTATTTGCTCACTTTACTCCGTATTTGTGCAGCTGCTGATTTCTCATCTCTGTCCTTGTGGCTCGGCCCGGCTCGCCTCATACCGTGCTGATTTACCAAATCAGGGTGGTAAATTTAGTTCCAGGAGCTGATACTGCTGGTCTGGCGTGGCTGTCCCACCTGCAGCGCTCAGAGGGAGCTGGGGAGGGGCTGTGAGGATGAGGGAGGGAGGAAGAGCAGGGTGAGAGCCAGGCTGGGGCTGGGCAGGAGGCTGAGGCTGCCGTGATGTGTGAAACCCCAGGGAATTGTCCCTGATAAAGGACCTGTGGGGCTGCACACGGGGAGCTCAGCTCTGCACACCCCGTCAGGTTCAGAGCAGGGATAAAACCAGCACATCCCGAGGGAGGTGCTGCTCTGGGTGTCTCCAGCTTTTCCTTTGGACACAGCTCCTTTTCCCAAACTGTGTGTGGTGGTTTGGCAGGCACAACAGTGACCCAGGGCAAAGCTGAATCAAATTCACAAGGAAAAAAACAAAAAAAAAAGCCACAAAGCCACCTTTAAAGTGTAACCACCGAAGAGCTTCAGGCTTTGGAGCCCTGTAATGGAGAGCACGTAATAACCCAGAGACAGCAAGGCCAAAATACTGCACCCTGAGAGCAGCGGGGCAGGGGGAAGGAGCACAGGGCAGGAAAAGGGATGAGGTGGGGACTGCAATCACTGCCTGCTGCTCCTGTTTCTGTGCTCCTTCCCCTCCCAGCCCCATTCAATCATCTTTATTCTGCGTTATCACAAGGAAAAAGGCACCGTGAAGTTTTCTGGGGAGTCTTGGAGGGGTCAGTGTCTGTGGGAAGTGTCTGTCTGCTGCTGGGATGGGCGATCATGTTTAACCAGCCCAGGGCCGGCACTGGCTGGTTGTTCTCTGGGAGTCAGAACCAACCAGGGTTTTGACACAAAGGCAGATCCCCAGATCATCATCAGCTTTCTGGAATGATGCTGGAAACCCCCCCCCCAAAACAACCAAAAAACACACACACACACAAAACCCCCCAAAAAACCCCAAACAAAACCAAAAAAAACCCCCAAACCCAAAACCAAACGAACCAACAACCAAAAACCCAACAAAAAAACCCTAAAAAGCCAAAACAAAAGACACATCCAAAAATCTCCGCCAAATTAAAAATTTAAAAAAATTCTAAAACTTAAAAAAAAATTTAGAAGTTCTTGTGCATCTGCAAACCCCGGGAACTTGATTTAGCAGCGCAAACACGAGCAGCCTGCCAGGTTGCCAGCACAGTTGTCTAATTTGTTGACACGGGGATCACAAACAGGGTTCCATTCAGTCCCGGACATCTGCATTTGTTTGCTGCCCGCTCAGGTCTCTAATCCAGCCCCTCCTGGGCGGGGGAAAAGCTGCTCCGTGTCCTTCCCTCAGCAGATGGTGGTGTTTGAACCTTGTTTGTGCTGCAGGATCTGCTGTGTTTGCCCTCGGGAGGGGCTGGGGCAGGGATGGCAGGGATGGGGCTGCAGGGCTGGTGTGGATAACAGCAGCTGGGGTCCTTCCAAAGGACCCTGAGTGTCCCTGGGGGTTCCACTGGATCCTTCCAAAGGGGAATTCCACTGGATCCTTCCAAAAGAGCCTGAGAGCCCCCGGGAATTCCAGTGGATCCTTCCAAAGGACCCTGAGAGCCCCTGGGAATTCCAGTGGATCCTCCCAAAAGACCTTGAGTGTCCCTGGGAATTCCACTGGATCCTCCCAAAGGACCCTGAGCGTAACTGGGGGTTCCACTGGATCCTCCCAAAAGGACCCTGAGTGTCCCTGGGGGTTCCACTGGATCCTTCCAAAGAACCCTGAGTGTCCCTGGGGGTTCCACTGGATCCTCCCAAAGGACCCTGAGTGTCCCTGGGAATTCCACTGGATCCTCCCAAAGGACCTTGAGTGTCCCTGGGGGTTCCACTGGATCCTCCCAAAGGACCCTGAGTGTCCCTGGGAATTCCACTGGATCCTCCCAAAGGACCCTGAGCGTAACTGGGGGTTCCACTGGATCCTCCCAAAGGACCCTGAGTGTCCCTGGGGGCTCCACTGCAGCCAGGGCAGCCCAGGGATGGGGCTCCTGCTTTGACTGCCCCAGCCCCGCTCACCCCCAGCAGAAATCCCAAAACCCTCGTGGGTATTTTGCCCAGGCAGACAGGGGGGTAAATTCCTTGACCAGGAGGAATGTCCCTCTCACTTTCTGGCTTAATTGGCATTTTCCCTCTTGTCTTGCCCATCCTCCTGCTGCCCTGCCCCGCTCTGCCACGGCACCACCAAACCCTGGTGCTGAAATTCCCCGGGCTCTGCAGGCTGCTGTGACACCTCCGTGGGTCCCTGAGCTCCTCTCTCATGGAGATGGGAGACGGGGAGGAGCAGAGGTCACTCAGGCTCTTACCCATTGCCAAAGCAAGTTTGCTTTCAGGAATCGATTTCCCCTGCCCAGGAAATCGTTCCGTGCGTGCCCAGGTGACAGAAGGGACTGCACGGGGTCACTCTGGCTCAGGAAAAATCTTCTTTGGCATGAAAACATCGTGACCCCAAATCCCTCCTCCTGACCTGTGAATAATTCCTGTCTCCCAGTGCTGTTTTACACTTTCCTGACTCTCTCTCCTGTGCCCCCCTCTCAGTGACCTCTTTGAAACCTGCTCCTGCTGACCTCCCTCCTCCAGGCACCACCCCAGGCACTTCCCTGCCACCCCTCTTGTCTCTGAGCTCTCTCCAGCGTGTCCAGAGCGGTGGCTGTGAGCAGAGGGGGCTGCTGAGGCCGGGCTGTGCTCGGTGTGACTGTCACCCACCCCGCCCAGGACACCTTTGTCACCTTTGTCACCTTTGCAGGGCTGGCAGCTCTCGTGGCACTGCAGGCACAGCTCCCTGCTGCCCACAGAAATCATGGAATGACAGGATGGCTTGGCTTGGCACAGACCTTAAATCCCACCCACTGCCACCCCTTCCCACTGTCCCAGGTGCTCCAACCCCAGTGTCCAGCCTGGCCTTGGGCACTGTAGGGGATCCAGGGGCAGCCCCAGCTGCTCTGGGCACTTGGGGTGGAAAGAACTCTGAAAAACCATCAATGTCATTCATGGGAATTCACTAATGCCAGGGTGAATTAAACTAACCTGTGTCTCTCCCAAAATTCCTGGGTTTTTGGTCTCTCCCTAAGGATGTTCCACCTTTTTTGATCTCAGTGTGTAATTTAATCTGTCGGGGCAGAATAAATGATCTGACCTCCATCAAGAGCTTTCTGCCTCTGTATTAATAAATTTAAATAACTCCAACCTTTTGAAATGTAGGATGATAGTGTTTAGAACTCTCTGAAAATTGGTAAATAACACTTTTGCTCTAATGACAGCTGGGAAAAATAATCCTTTCAGAAACTCTAATATTTTTTAAAAGCCCTGTGTCTCCTCAGCTCTACAAACTTACAGGCAACTGAAGGCCAGAAAAAGCTTTATCCCTTTTTGGTGTCCTGACAAAATCCACTCTGTTTGGGACAGAAGGATATTGGGATAAACCACTCTGATAAACCTGGGGGTCAGGACTGAAATCCATTTGTTTCAGTGCAGCTGAGGCTGCACCTCGGTGACTTTCCAGACATCCATTAAAATAGAGCCAAGGCCTTTTCCCCCCAGAAAACTCCCACTTTGCTCCGTGGCTGGAATGATGATGTCAGAGCTGAGTATTCAGGATCTCCAAATTCCCTGCCACAAAACAGGAATCAGCTCATCAGAGGGCCAGACAGGCTAATTACAGCAGAGAGAGCACTTCTATTTATTCCCAAGGATCTCGTTAATCAGCAATAATGGAAAAGGAAACAGCAAAAATATCACACGGCAGTTAAGGGACTTTTGGGTAAAATATATGTTCTTAAATTAACCTAAGTGTCTTTGAATCACAAGAATGTAATTTAATTAATCCATTAACAATATGAAACTTGAATCCTACTTCCCTTTGTATGAAAAGGTGGGATGATAACTGCCCAAAGATTTCATTTTGGGGTCTCTTTTACTGCCACAGCTGGAAAAAGCTGAGGCAGCAGGGCTGGGCAGGTTCCAGAGAAGCCAAGTGCAGGGTCACAGCCTGGTCCATGAGCTCAGTGAGGTTTGGAGGGACAGGAGAGGGGCAGGACAAACAGAAATAAGTGATGGAGCTGCTGGTTCCACGCTGTGGGGCTCTGCCACAGGAACACTCACACAGACATCAGCAGTGAAATAAAAACAATTACGTTTTGGCCAAGGTCTGGTGTCCCCTGTGTGCAAACCCCTTTTGGGGTCCAGGCTCATCGTTGGTGTGGGATGGAGGGCAGTGGGATCTGTCTGCACTGGAGTTTGCTCACAGGGGTTGGTGTTTGTGAGCACATTCAGGTTCCTGATTGGCAAAAAACCACACTGCCAAAAAATCAAACTTTGATCCCCTCGAGCCACATAGAGACAAGCACTAACAAGCATCTTATGAGCTCAAAATTGAATTTTACAGTATTTCAGCAGAGCAGTCTTGGAAAATGAAGATGAGGTGTGGAAAGAGGAGAGAGTTTATGTATCTGTGTTTGATGTGTACCTGCTCTGTGTGCCTGTGCCCTGTGTGGACACCTGTGGGGACCAAACCCCAGGATCATTTACCCTGCAGAGAAATAAACTCTGGCTGCAGCCACAGGACAGAAAAGAGCCCAAGAAGCTGCTGATGCCTTTTGCAGCCTCCCCTCCCCAACCACACCGAGCTCTTCAGAAAATGGCCCTTCAAATATCCCTGACTTCACCCTTCCCCTCTCCCTCCTTGGAATGTTCCCTGGTGGGATCTGTTTGGAGTGGATCCCAGTGGCCTGTGTGGAATTACACCTCTGATGAGCACAACCTTTACCGTGCAGCAGGGAGAGGGGCAGAAACAGGGGTGGTGCTGACGGGGAGACAAACCATTTCTGCCAGGCTGGACCTCCCAGTGACCTCCACACGTTCTGTGGATTTCCAAACCCAGATGTCCCCATGAGGAAAATCCTGCCTGTCTCCCAGGAATCAGGACACATCCCTCTGGCACTGCCATCCTGGTGTCTGGGGGCTTTGGATGGAAGGGGCAGCGAGTCACACTCCCAGGGGGACAGGGACAGTGACAGGACAGATGTCCCCTCCCAGGGGGACAGGGGCATGGGGCAGTGACAGGACAGATGTCCCCTCCCCAGGGGGACAGGGGCATGGGGCAGTGACAGGACAGATGTCCCCTCCCAGGGGGACACGGGCATGGGACCAGTGACAGGAGAAATGTCCCCTCCCAGGGGGACAGGGGCATGGGGCAGTGACAGGACAGATGTCCCCTCCCCAGGGGGACAGGGGCATGGGGCAGTGACAGGAGAAATGTCCCCTCCCCAGGGGGACAGGGGCATGGGGCAGTGACAGGAGAAATGTCCCCTCCCAGGGGGACACGGGCATGGGACAGTGACAGGACAGATGTCCCCTCCCCAGGGGGACATGGGCATGGGGCAGTGACAGGACAGATGTCCCCTCCCCAGGGGACAGGGGCATGGGGCAGCTGCTGTTCTGTAAAGGGGCTGACAGCTTCTCCAGGGCTGCTGGCATTTGTTGTACCAAGAGTTTTACACTGCCCCGAGAAGGGGATTCCTCCCATTTTCCTGCCTGCCTCTGCTCTGCTCCTGGTTCAGGGAGTCCCAGGACTCATTTCCCTTCATCTGGGCTGTAATGTTTTATTTCACTCCAAAGTGTTTTTTCCTAAGACAGAACAAAACTTATGAAACTTAAAGTCCATGTCAAATAGGATTTTTTTTCTTTTGACATATTTTATCTCAGTGCCACCACGGAAAGTATTGGATGATCCACTTCTGGCTGAATATTAATGAAGTAAATTATCTTGGAAAATTCCCCACTGTGTTCAGACTACAGGAACTAACCGGCCTCATTAGATGCCTGTTGATTAGAAATGTTCGAGTGGATTTTCTTTCTTTGAATTGTAATTAAAATTAATTTGATGGACTTGACCCCAGCCCCAGGAAGGGGCTATCACAGGACGGTGTGAGCTGGGAGGGGAGGGGAGGGCACCGCCCTGCCCTTGGGCTCAGCAGAGTGAGTGAGAGGAGTGAGAGGAGCCCTGAGCTCCCTCCCAGCCCAGACCTCTGGGATTCTCTCTCTGCCCCGTTTGCTGCCTTTGCTCAGATCAGTCACACTCCTCTCCTGCCACAGATCTCTCATCACTCGTGTCCCAAAGTGTCTCACTCACACTTTGCTCCCTCTCATCACTCATCACTCGTGTCCCTTCATCCTCTCCCAGTTCTGCACTTCATCCCCTTCCCTTGCCTCGGGCTGTGCTCTCCTTGTAGCCCTTGTGCAACCGAGGAATTGCTGAAATGGTTAATGCAGGGAGAGGGGCAGGAGGGTGCCGAGTGCCCCCTCACCCTGCAGCCCAGCCCAGCGCCCTGTGACAGCCCAGCCCTGTCCCCAGAGGCTGGCTTGGCTCTGTGCTGCCATGGCTGTGCAGCTGCGGCGTGGGCAGGGTGAGGATCCACCATCCATCCATCCGTGGATTTACGGATCCATCCATCCATCATTCATCCATGGATCTACAGATCCATCCATGGATCCATCCATCCGTCATTTATCCATGGATCTACGGATCCATCCATCCATCAATCATCCATCCATGGACCCATCCATCCATCCCTCCATCATCCATCCATCCATCCATCCATCCATCCATCCATCCATCCATCCATCCATCCATCCATCCATCCATCCATCCATCATCCATCCATGGATCTATGGATCCATCCATGGACCCATGGATCCATCCATGGATCGATCCATCCATCATCCATCCATGGATCTATCCATC
>VXBN01010207.1:108994-124360 GCA_013397395.1 Sinosuthora webbiana
TCCCTCCCTCCCTCCCAGGCAGTCCCTGGGCAGCACGGCCCCCTCACTGCTCCTTGTCATGTGCACGTTGAGCTAAAATGGAAATGAAATGACCTACACCCACCTGTTCTGGGCAGGTGTGACGTGGGGCCAGGGCTGGCAGGAGCAGCACCTCCCCACAAACTCGGGCAAAGTGACAGGAGTGATTTCTTACTTTCATTTATTTAATAAATAACTCCAGCCGTAGAAGCGTTTGCCTGACTCGGTCTAGCAGCATGAATTAAAACATTCAATTACACCACTGGGGGAAGTTTAAATATTTACTTATTCTTGAGGGGATTATAAATTAACCCTAAGGACCTCCATAAACCTTTGCCAAGACATTGACAAAAATCTCCAATCCAGACCTTAATTAATCTGGGGGAAAGTGCAGAGAGGCCCCAAGAGGGGCTGGGTGGGAGAGCCCCAAGGGCCCTGCAGGAACAGGCACCCCCAGCTGCAATAAGTCACATTTAGGGAGGTGTGGTGGGGATGGTTAAAACCCCCTGTACCTGACACATTTCCTGATGGTGCCTGGAGAGGAGCTTTGCCTGCTGCCCTGGCCTCCTGAGCTTTTGGGATCTGGAGCCTGGCCCATGGGGGGCTGTGCTGGGGCTGCCCCGGGGCAGGGGATGCTCCAGCACCAGCCAGGGGGGCACTGGCTCAGCTGGGAAAGTGCTCATGGACAGATCCATGATCCCCTGGAGGTGATCCACGATCCCCTGGAGGTGATCCACGATCCCCTGGAGGTGATCCATGATCCCCCTGGAGCTGATCCATGATCCCGCTGGAGCTGATCCGTGATCCCCTGGAGCTGATCCATGATCCCCCTGGAGCTGATCCATGATCCCCTGGAGCTGATCCATGATCCCCTGGAGGTGATCCACGATCCCCTGGAGGTGATCCATGATCCCCCTGGAGCTGATCCATGATCCCGCTGGAGCTGATCCGTGATCCCCTGGAGCTGATCCATGATCCCCCTGGAGCTGATCCATGATCCCCTGGAGCTGATCCATGATCCCCTGGAGGTGATCCACGATCCCCTGGAGGTGATCCATGATCCCCCTGGAGCTGATCCATGATCCCGCTGGAGCTGATCCGTGATCCCCTGGAGCTGATCCATGATCCCCCTGGAGCTGATCCATGATCCCCTGGAGCTGATCCATGATCCCCTGGAGGTGATCCACGATCCCCTGGAGGTGATCCATGATCCCCCTGGAGCTGATCCATGATCCCGCTGGAGCTGATCCGTGATCCCCTGGAGCTGATCCATGATCCCCCTGGAGCTGATCCATGATCCCCTGGAGCTGATCCATGATCCCCTGGAGCTGATCCACGATCCCCTGGAGCTGATCCCTGATCTTTCTGGAGCTGATCCGTGATCCCCTGGAGGTGATCCATGATCCCCCTGGAGCTGCCTTTTCTCTCCCCAAAGGAAAAGCAGGGACTGAAAGCTCCTTGTCCAATATATTCATGGCTGTTCTCTAAGGAATTAACTGGTGCTGTCGGGGTGTAATAAATTAATGAGATGGGTTTTGATGAGCAAACAGCAGTGCAGGGTGAGGAGGGGAGGAAGGGGGTTGTGTTTGGCCCAGGCCTCCCATTTCCCACAGGCTGGAAGAGCGTTGTTATCCAAATCTGCCTGCTGGGATCCCCTTCCTGGCTCCTCCCAGGCAGGCACAGTGCTCCAAGGCAGGAAAAGGGGGATTTGCTGGGACCCCATTCTGGGAGGCCCTTGCCACCCCCCCACCCCTGTATTCTCTGCTTTTCTTGTGCTAATTGATGGTTTATTTCAGCAGAAAAGCAAAATTCTGCCTGAGAAAAGCCTGCCCCTCCCTGTGCCTTGGGCTGGAGCTGAAATCCTGTTTGATTTGGGTTTATTTCCCTGAATTATCCGAATCTGTGGCACGGCTGTCTGACAATCTCCTGCCCTCTGCGGATGATCCCGTTCTCCAGACACCACAGGACGATCCACATCCCTGCAGGGCAGGTGAACCTCTAATGAAAGGGCTGAAAATTGGGCCAGCCCTGGGGGGAAGCAATTCCAGGGATAAAAGCAGGAGCAGTACCTGCACAAAATAACCTCATTTTGCCAGCCCTGGCTCAGGTGCACGAGCAGAGCCACCCGTGTGTCACCTACACGTGAAGGGCTGGGCTGAAACTGGGGAGGAAAGAAAGAAAGTGGCAAAATCAGTGGGGCTGGGAATGAAAAACAGGACACAAGGCTCCACTTGGGTTCCTTGGGGCTTTGCTGAGGATCTGGCTGGGGCTGGAAGGGTCTTTAAGGTCCTTTCAAATCCAACTCTCCATGGGAGTCGTGGGCACTGGGCAGGAGCTGAGGCTGCAAACCTGACCCTGGCCCTGAACCCCCCAAAGCATCTGCAGGGGGGCACGGGGCAGCCCCAAACCCCAAATCTGGCCCCAAAGAAGGGGTTTGTTCCCAATGCTGCAGAAACACAGCTCCTGACCCTGCCCAGAGGTCTCCCCAGGCTTTGTTGTTGTGGGAGCAAGCAGCAGTTTATTAATTGAGCAATTTCTCCTGACCTTGATGGAGACCATCACTAACAGCCAAAGAAACAGATTAGGATCATAATATTTCAAGGCCAGGCCTGGGAATTAATTGCGTTTCTGTGGCTGGGGCTGTTTTGCCGTGGCTGGGATGTTCTGCACGTTGTGGTTGCAGCTTGCACAGAGGCACACATCACACCCAGGACAATGCTGCACCTCATTTACGGCAGCAAATGAGACCAATTAAAAACACCTCGGCAAAAACGATCCTGAATCTCCAATTACTTGGGGAGATGAGGAGCAGGACGTTCTGTAATTGACTTGTTCATCTTCTGAAGGCAGCCCTACCAGGGTAACTCCCTTGCTGGTGGCCATTTCACCGCTGGTTCCACTCTCTGACCGCTGTAAATCACACGCTGCAGCTTTCGTTTTCAGCTTGGATGAAGGTTATTATCTGTGTCTGTGGGAGAGTGGGAAGATGGGGCATTTTTTCCATCAGAAATGCAGTTTTCTTCCAGCTCTGCTGCTCCTGGTGTGCTCTGACACCTCCTGCTGACTCCTCGCACGGCTCTGGATGGGTTATTACCATGGAGAAAAAAGCAGGTGATGGGAGTGGAGCACTGGGCTCCCACTGCAGGGCTGGGAGCTGGGGCTGGGCTGCACCACACCCCTGTTCTGCAGGATTTGTGGGCAATCCCACATTTCAGCAAGGAGCAAAAACAAAATGCCACGAAATGACCCAAATCCCCGCCTTTGCAGATGCCTGCTTCGAAAATAAACAGAACAGAATCATGGAGGTTGGAAAAGATCCTTCAAATCGTCGAGTCCAACCATGACCCTGGCACTGCCACCGTGTCCCTACACCGGGGCACAGGGGACACAGGGGACACTGGGGACACCGGGGACAAGCGCCGTCCCCGGGGCACAGCACCACATCTCTCAAATACCCCTGGAAATGAGCAGCCACAGGGCCCACTTTGGGGAATCCATTCCTGGCAGGGAAAGGAGCGTCCCTGGTGCCAGCAATCCCCGGGTTTTAGCGGGAACGCACAGCTCTCATGGAGGGCCTGTCACACACGCCCCTCACTCCCAGCTGGAGTTGTGTGGATGGAGTTTTCAGGGAGGTGAGCAGTGCCCAGGCGGGCTCGGGGCGCTGAGGGCTCTGTGCTGTGCCCCAGCTCTTGGGGTTTTACCAGGCACAGGCTGAGCAGGAGCCTGCCCTTTCCCAGGAATGCTGAAACACTTTCAGGCTCCCTCCCACGGGAGGGTGTTGTGAGTCTGCCTCAGCTGAGGGGGAATGTTTTTCCCTTGCTGCAGACTGCCTGAAGAACACCCTCTGGAAAACTCCTGCCCAGGTTTGGCTTTGTGAGCGCCGTCCCCGGGGTGGTGTGTGCTGTTTAACTTTGAGGAAGCTGTTTTATCCATCCCGTGCCCCGTGAGGGATGTGAGGAGGTTTCACTGATGAGAGGCCTCTGAAGGCCCTGAAGGTGTGTGGGGATGGTCTGTGGCTGGGATGAGCGTATTTACATCTGCTTTTTCTGCCCCTTTGTTCGCTTCTGAGGAAACACTTCAAACTAAGCAGAAGAATGAAAAGATGGCTTTCATATTTAACGTGCAGTAAGATCCTGTAATTAGGAATGAGCCTTCCTGGAGTCCATGGCTGCTGCCAGGGCTGTCACCACGGAGGGCTCTCCTCCCTCGGAGCAGCCAGTGCCTTCTGCAGGCCCCTGTATGCACTGGCTCCCTTTGATCAATAATTTAGGGTAATCATTTTGTTCTGTAAAATTTCCCGAGCCCATTTATATTGCATGAAATGCAGAATAGCCAATCCCAGAATGGAATTTTAAAAGCTTTTCATGAAAGGTTTAGGTTTTTGGGTTTTTTTTTTTTAACTTTGAGGAAGGGAAAGAAGTGGGTCTGGAGACGTGAATAAATCTGTTTGTTTGGGGGCTTTGATTCCTGAAGATTTATTTTCCTAATAGTGTTAGGTAGCACTTAGGCTGTCTGCAGCTCCTCAGCGCTCGTGGAGCAGCTGTTTTTCTGTTTTATTTCAGCCTCCAGCCTTCCCTGCTCACTGAGGAGAGGAGTGGGGCTCACACTGAGGAGCTGCTGCGTGTCTGACCTCCCTGTGCTCTGCTCCAGAGCTGCTGGCTGCAGGAACTCCGCACCCCGTGTGGCAGCAGGGCCAGAGGAGGGTGTCCGAGTTTTCCTTTGGGGGCTGAGGGTTTGTGTGCCTGGAGAACATGGGGATGGGGACAAGCACAGCTGGCTCCTGTTCGGGGCGGTGGGGACCAAGGACGGGGTGGGAGGAGGAAAAATAATCAATTAAAGGTGGGAATCTCTGTGCTGGGCATCAGGTGGAGGTGAAAAAGAGAAGGAAAAGCACAACTTTACGGGCTTTTTGTGTCTTTGGAGCGGGGGGAGGCTGGTTTATTGGCAGTGTTGGCGAAGGGCAGAGAAAACAGGAGGAGTGGGATCTGTGCTCTGAGAAGCCTCTGCAGCAGAGGCAGCCCGAGACTCGGCTTTATTTATGTATTTGTTTATTTTTAAAAGGAAGGAAAAATACCATTAAGCACCAGTGGGGAGAACATTCACGTGTTGCATCTAATTTGTCTGTCTCTGCAAATAATGAGGCGTAGGATTAAAATAGGTGGGGAGGGAAACCTGGCTGGAGTCTCGTACGTGGGGACTTTCAGATTTCACTTCCGAGGAGGAACATTCCAAATGGCTCAGGCAGTGGGAGCTGATGTGTTATTCCCTCAGGAAATGGGATGCAAAATCATATTTATTGCTGCTGGTAGGGAGTCTGAGGCTTTCTCTGTGCAAACACCTCCGTCTCCAGAGGAACGAGGTACCAGGGCACGTCCTAAATTCCATGTGAAACGGGAGAGGGAGCCCCAGGACCTCTGGCTGAGGGGCCATTTGGAGAAGCAGCACCAAGAGGATGGATGGAACCCCTCTGGACTCCCAGGTGGGTTCTGCTGGCCCAGAGGTGGAGCTGGCCCCGGTGGGTGGTGTGCTTGGTGTCCCACTGGTGCATTCCATGGAGCTCTGCGTTATCCTGGGACCTGCCACGCTCCTGAAATGGAACAAACCAACCCCTGAAAGGACCCTAATGATCCAAGGAGCCTTGAGGAGCTGGGAGAAGGGGCAGAGCAAAGCAAGGCCAGGGCAGGCAGACCCTGGCACTCGGGATGGGCTGGCACAGGGAGATCTGTGCAGTTGTGACATTTCACGGTGTACCACGGCACAGAGAACCTTCAGGCACTGAGGACACCACGGCCCACACGTGTTAAAATTCCTCCTGTGCTCAGAATGAGGAGAAGGGCTGGCTGTGGAGCAGGGCTGCTGTGGAAGGGCAGCAGAGCCTGGCCACGATCCACATTCAGCACCACCCGTCTGTGTGGGATCTGGGGGCTGGCAGCACTCCTGGCACACACAGCCCCGCTCCTTGAACTTTAAGTAGGTGATTTCCCTCACCTGGTTTTGATTCTGGAGCCTAGGAGGAAAAATAATTGGATATAGGGGGAAAATAAGAGCCTTCAAATGTGCTGTTACCATAATGTGCTCTGGCAGCTCGGGCAACGTGTTGGTTTTTTCAATCCTGAGGAGCATGAATAACGCATGAGGCAGAGCACAGCTGGAACGAGCTGGAAAGGAGCCGGGCTCCGGGCAGAGAGCACATAAAAGGTGTTATCCATAAAGGGCAGGCAGGCTTTATCTTCCCCAGCGCCGGGCTGTAACCTTCCCCCGCCTCCGGAGCGGCCGGCAGCTTCTGCCGGGTGCGCTGTTGTCTTTGTGATGTTTATTCCTTTTAAAGGTGCACTTGGGTGCTGGAGCTGATAAAGAGATCTCGTTTCAGTGCCTGTGTGCAGGGCCCCGCGCACAAAGCAGCTTTGGCCTGCTCCTCAGGGCGGGTGTGCGCGGTGCCAGTGCTGCGGGTGTCAGAGTGTGTGCGGAGAAATAAAGACAGAGCTGGTGGATCTCCATTGCAGAGTGGACCCTAGGGCTCTACGTGAATTAAACTCACATCAACGTAATTAATTTGAATGATTTATGCCACTTTTAAATGTATTAATTAAAAATATTTATAAAGAAATATATTTAAATATGTAAATAAATGTCTCTATATATAATATATTATATCTATTTTATATATAAATATTAATTTTAATATACGTAAATATAAATAGAATTTTATATACAAATCTATAAATAAATATAGATTAATTAATATATATTTATTAAATATTTATGCCAATTTTAATATATGATGCCACTTTTCTGGTGGCTACACACAAGTGCCAAGGCGCCAAAAAAAATGACTTGGCCAATGAGTTGCACCAAGTCAATGCTGTTGTATCGATCTGAGCATTCGGTGTGCTCATTCCAGCTCTTCCAGGCCCCTTCCAAATCAACCTTTCTGTTAAATATGAAATGTGTGTCTCCAGTGCTGGATCAGCCATTAAATTATGCTCATGGATATTAATAAAGGAGCCCAAGGCTTGTCTTTGTGCAGGCAGAGAGGGAGCAGCAGTTACTTGCTAAATGGAATGAGGAATGTAGTTTTATGGCGCACTTAAAATTTATTCCGTTTTAAGACATGTAGCGGTGTAAGAAGAGAGAATTTTTAAATTCTGCCCTTTCCACACATAAATTGGCCCATTTGGCTTTTTTCCCCCTGTACCCAAAGACTCGCAGTGACAGCTCTTGTTTCCCCTGCAGGAGCAGGGACAGGGACCACAGCCGGGCCGAGCTGGTGCTGCTGCAGCTCTGCAAGGGAACCACAGAGTCCCAAAGTGACCCCGAGGCCCATCCCTGGGTGGGGACAGCAGGGACAGCCTCTCCCTGCTCCTGCCGTTCTGCACCTTGTCCCAAGGCCCTCCCCTGCCCTCTCCGAGCCCCGTTAGGCACGGGGACTTGTACAGAATGAAACTTCTATACAAACAGCACAGGGAAAATCATATGGCTGTAATATTGCCTGTGCTTACTTCATCCCCCTTGGTGTTCATCACAGAGAGGGGCAAGCACGGGGGGAAAAAGTCCAGTGTCCTCTGCGGACAGAGGGGGTGATGGTGATGGCAGGGGATGCCCGGGGACAGAGATGATGATGATGATGATGATGAAGGCAGGGGATGCTCGGGCTGCTGCAGGGTTTGCCCCGGGCCCGGGCAGCCTCCAGCTGCTGTTTGCTCCTGTCCTGGGTTGTAGTGTAGGATGTGCACAAAGTATTCTATCACCATCTTAACAAACTGCTGAATCCAATTGTTGGAGCAGTGCTCTTCCCAGAACCCTCCCCTCAGGGCTATCTTCTGCTAATGGCCCATCAGATGCCTTGCCCATGACTCATAGATAACACCCTCTGGAGTTATCTCTGTTTAATGGGCCATCAAGGACTCCCTGCATGACTCATCATCCCATTGTGAGATGCTCCGCCCAGGGGGAGGAGCCAAGCATTCCCACCTGGATATAAGCTGGGGTTTGGGACAGTACGTGGGGCTTACCCACTGGATTCCCAGAGGACTCGAGCTACCAGACCTTTCTACTGGATCACTGCTTCAGGAAGACCATCTCATCTGGACTGCTTCCATCACCCTGATCAGGTTGTATTCTGACTCTGTCAGTGGTCTTTTGTATTTTTGCATTTATTTTATTTTACCTTTTCTTTCTTTTCTTCCTATTAAATTGTATTTCTGACTTGGAGCCTCTCTTGTTTTGCTTTCAAACCACTACAGCTCCCCACAAAGCCCATCCCGGGGTTCCAGCCCCTCACTGGGTGCGTGGCTCCGGGTGAAGTGAGGCTGAGCCAGCCCCGGGATCCGGGCGGGGAGCGTTAACCCTGGGAGGTGGGATCATCCTGGATTTCAGTGACTCGGGAGCTCCTGAGGGCAGGTGTGAGTTCAGGGTGAGGACAGAGCCGGAGCACCCTGACCCCAGGCAGCGATAAGGATCAACCCTTTGCCGTTTCCTTTAGGTCTCCATTTATGAACTCTGCCCCTTTCAGCAGTTCATTAAACCTTGTGCCGAGCTGACACTCTGAGCTCCTGCCAGGAACCCGCTCCTTCTTATTTCGGATCCATAAATCCCGAGTCAGATAACACCAGGGAAGGAGTGAGCGCCGGTGTTTATGGCATTACAGGACAGCTCCGTCTCGCTGAAAAGTGCATTTCCATTTCCACTCACACCGGGGGAATAGCCTGGGTTTGTTTTAACAGAGCCTCTGTGTCAGCCTGGAGTGGGACAGCCCGATGGGGCATCAGGGGGACCTGAGGAACATGGGGAGCTGCCTGTGGGCATCACAGTTATCACTGCGGGGGCTTTCGGGTGACCTGCGGCGTCCCCAGCTCCATCAAACACCAAAAGGAATGAAGAATTCAGTTTTGTGGTGCACTGCGTGCAGCAGGTGTGAGCCGTGCCTGGTGAGTCCCTCTCCTGCTGAAAGAACAGGAATGAAGAATTCAGTTTTGTGGTGCAGCAGGTGTGAGCCGTGCCTGGTGAGTCCTCCTCCTGCTGAAAGAACGGGAATCTTTGCTGGGGCGATGCCTCCCTGTCCCCGGTGAGCGGTGACACACAGTTCTGGGTGCCTGGGCACTGTGCCCTGGGTGTCCCTTTGGGGCCCGGCAGGGAATCCTCCTGTGGCTGGTGCTCCCCAACCCCACATACCCACATCCCCGCCCTGCCTGGGATGTCTGTGTGCTCAGGGACCCGGGGACAATCACCAGCACGCTCGGGAAGGGCAATGAGCACTTCTGCAGCTCCCGCCGAAGTGCAGGGCCCAGGCAGTTATTAAATAATGTTCTGGGGCTGATTCTAATGACACAAACTGCACTTGCAATCTGCAGGTGGATCTGATCATCCGTCAGCTGCCGTTATTAAGTTGCTGGGGGAGATGAGAGTGCATCGAGCCCTTGCCATTTATAAGGCCAATTACCAAACCATTTCTGTCCGAGCGCGGAGCTTGTCAAGCCTAAGTGAGAATAAACACTGCAGGAAGGAGCAGGAGGTGCCCGGGGACAGAGGCTGAGCTGCAGAGGGAGGGTGGCAGCCCTGGCAGCACCTCGGGAGAGGATCATTGGCACCTGGAACATCCTGGGCCCCCTGAAGTGTCCCCTTGGCAGGGTGGGGACTCCTCCTGTGTCCTCAGCACCTCCCAGGGCCTGCAGGGAATGATGCTCGGACCTCGTCTCCTGGGGTTTGAAGGTATTTGAGCATCTCTTCCCTTCAGGAAGGAAAACATCCATGTCCAGGGTGCCCAAGGTCTTCCTGGGGTGTGTCCAGCTGAACACGGCTGCTGTCAGCCCCCACCTCTCACTTCTTCTTTCATTTCTTTCCTCAGTTTTCCTTTTATTGAAATCTCAAATGAATATGTTGTGTTTTCACAGTAATACCTTGAGATTGTTTGGGTTGGGCAGACACTTTAGTTAATTTTGATTTAGTGGAATGGTTTGGGTGGGAAGGGACTTTAAATCCCCTTCCGTCCCCCCCTGCCATGGCAGGGACACCTCCCACTGTCCCAGGGACACCTCCCACTGTCCCAGGCTGCTCCAAGGGGCCTGGGGCACTGCCAGGGCTCCAGGGGCAGCCACAGCTGCTCTGGGAATCTGTGCCAGGGCCTCACTGTTCCCTCTGCTGTGCTCATCCCGAGGATGGTGAAAACCAGCTCCAGTTCAGGTGTGTGGATCCCAAGGATGATGTAAACCAGCTCCAGTTCAGGTGTGTGGCTGCAGAGGCAAACCCAGAGCCTGGCACAGGGCTTTTGAATTTTAATTTTGAAATTAAAATAACCTTCCCTGCCTTTCCCTGCACCAGGGTGAAGTTTCCAGCTGCTGGAAAACTCCGCCATAAAAAATGGAGCTAATTATTCAGGAAAATGTGTCGTGTAATTAAACATGGACTGTTCTGCTCTCCCTCCTGGGCAGGGCCTGGGAAGAGGTGAGGCCATTGCAGTGGCAGATATTTATATTTATCAATATTTATATCTGCTCAGATTTGTCTCTAGGGGTAAGGCCATAACAGACACACTGGAAAATAATTCCAAACATTCTCTCTTCTTCCTCTTCTTTCAAAAAAAGGTTCCTCTGGAAAAAGCCTGAGTTTCAAGTAATTTGTACCCCACAGAGGTAATTTTCTACCCCACATTTAGAGAAGAAATGCTCGGAGTAGAGCTGGTAAATGGAGTAGAACAGAGAGCCCTGACAGGATTATTTGTATCCTCATAAGAAGCGAAGCAAAGTCATCTGCAGGGAAGTGCAGGGTGGGAGCGGTGGCAGCACAGGGAATATCCTGAATTTCTCTGTTTCCTTGGCTGGGGCTGCCTGGCAGAGGGGGCCTGGCTGCCCCGGGGCTGGGAGGGATGCCCAGCCCTTGGACAGGCTGCTCTGGCAGCAGCTCGGCCCTCACAGCCAAAAGGAAAGGAATTATTAACAGCGTGGAAGGCGCTGAAGCACTCCAGGTAATTAGGAAATATGTCGGTGCTTTCAAATAAGGTAAATGAAATGTGTGTTAAATAAGTACCGGAAGAAAAGCAAGTGCCAGCCGTGGAATGAGGGATGAATTAAACATTCTCACAGCATTCCCTGGCAATCCAGGGAACTTCCCCGGGTGCAGGGTGGGATGAGGCTCCTGAACGGCCCCGGGGTGTCTCCCCAGGTGTGGGCAGCCCCTGGGTTGGGTTTGAGGTCAGGGGCACCTGGCCATTGGTGCCCTTCCCCGGGGAAATGCTCCTGGTGGGAACTGGGGGGGACAGCCAGGACAGCATCCCCTGCCCAGCCCAAAAACCTCCTGGGGGCTCAGGACATCCCTGGGCAGATCCATGGGCACCTCCTGGGCCCCGCAGCTCCAGCTGGGCACGGGCACCGGCACGGAGGGACCTGGGGGGGACAAACCCCGGGGGGATCTCACCTGGAGCCCTGGAAATGCCTTTTGAGTGTTATTACAAACATTCCAAAGTGTTCAATGAAAACGTGTGTGGGTGTGGCTTCATTGACATTAAAATAACCAAACACACGAGCTGTGCTCAGTAAAAGAGCAGAAGAGTAGAAGAGCGTTCCCCGAGCTCTGCCGGGCACAGCTCGGCTGCTTTGGGCTCCTGTGGTGGTTAACACAAACTGCTGGCCTTGGGTGGCTGCAAAAACAGCACTTTAAAATACCAGAAATAACCCAAGAGCCCTTGTTTGGTTAATTTAATAACCAAATAATCCATCTGAGCCCTTCCCTGGGCTGTAAAGGCGTGGCTCAGACTCCTCGCCGGATTTGCTGCCCCGACAACTCTGCTGCAGCCTGGGGGAGCTCGGAGCGCCTGGAGAGGGTGCCCCAGGGAAGGAGGGATGGCAGGAGGGAGAGAGGGATGCCCGAGGCAGGGAGGGATGGCAGGAGGGAAGGAGGGATGCCCCAGGGAAGGAGGGATGCCCGAGGCAGGGAGGGATGCCCAGAAGAAGGAGGGATGTCCTGAGAGAAGGAGGGATGCCCCAGGGAAGGAGGGATGGCAGGAGGGAGAGAGGGATGCCCGAGGCAGGGAGGGATGCCCAAGGGAAGGGGGGATGTCAGGAGGGATGCCCAAAGGAAGCAGGGATGCCCGAGGGAAGCAGGGATGCCCCGCTGGCCCCTGGCCCCTCCCAGCCCCAGCGGTGACACCTCCCGATGTTTTCCCGGCTTTTTGGCATTCCTTGGGCAGGATGCTGGTGGCAGCTGTCGCTGGGGGCTCGGGGAGGGTTTGGGGTCTGTCCCAGGGACCCTGGCCAGGCACTCAGGAGCTCCTGGGCACCCAGCACTGCTGGCTTTGGCCTCTGCTGTGGGCTCAGACCCCTCCAGCCTTTCCCTGATCCAATTACCCTGAACTCGGACCCTTTCTAAATCACCTCCACCGCCTTCCCAGACTTAATTATCTCCAAATGAATCTCAATTTCAGCGCAGTTGGGGCCACACCGGTGCACTGTCCTGCCATGGGGTCATTCCTAGGCCTTGGCAGCTGTCCCATGTCCCTTTTCCTGGGTTTTATTTGATTTTGGGACGGGCTCTGAGGAGGCAGCACAAGGCTGCAGCCCCTGCCACCAGGAAATGTTTCTTAACTTACACTTTGATTTCTCACAGAATTGTGAAGCAATTAGAGAAATTAAGACAAAAGCCTGATTAATTAGAGGATAAATGGCGACAGATCCCAGTGCAGAGCCAGCAGCATTCCTTAAGGGCAACTTAAAAGTGTTTTTAAGCCTTTCCCTTCTCCCAACTTGCTGCAGTGTGCATGTCCTCTGGTGCTCATTTAAAGGCATCTTCCCACACCCAAATTTTCAGATTTATATGTAAATGCACTGTCGATCAATTAAAAGATAAACCCAACTTTTATGTGGGAATCTAGAAGGAATAAACTCAATAAAATGCAATTTTCATACCCTGATCTTTGTATACAGTGATCAGAAAGCAATTAATCAGATTATTTTTTTTTTATTATTATTGCCCAGTAGTAATTTTCCACTTTGTAGTGATTTTCTTGGTCTGTAATTTATAGTTATAAAACATTTTTATATCAAAAAAAGAGATAGGTTTCATGTGGAGGATCTGGATTGATCAAAGCCAGACTAATGAATGAACGGGGCTGGGAATGCAGGGTGAGCCTGTGGGGAAATTGCAGCAGCACCAGGAGCTCTGTCCCACCAGGGAGCTGCAGGGTGTGAGTGAAGGTCTCCAGGCTGAGGGCCGTTTTATTTAAAAATAAAAGACACCAACAGGGGCTGTTCTGGTCTCCAGGCTGAGGGCCATTGAGGTGAAGAGTATTTAGAAATAAAAGAGACCAAGAGGGGCTGGTCTGGGGAGCCCCTGGAGCTGCAGGGATGGGCTCAGTGAGGGCAGAGCCCGCAGGGGGACAGCTGAGGACGGGTCACACTTCTGGATTCTTCTTCTTGGCCCAGGTCAGGATTAATTATGATACACGGGAAACGTAGATTCCAGTTTGGACTTGGATGTTTGTTGTTTCTTATCTATTTACAGACTGACAAACCGTGAGCTCTGACTGGCAGGTTAGAGAACAGAGGTAAAATGGAGAGCCTCAAACTCTTTCCAGGGTTATTTAAGTGATAATTACCCAATAACGACGTGATAAATAAATGTATTATTTATATTTCTGACCCAGTAATGACCACCCAAGGCCCGCCATGGGGACCTTTTCACCCAGTTACAGAAAACCACCCAAACCTATTGAGAAGGAGGAAGAAGAAGGTGAAGAAGAAGGACCCAGACAACGCCCCAAATCCTCCCCTTGCCCCAAATATTACTATGTACTAAAATATCAAATCTGATTTTCTCACCCTGTGAGATCACACAGTTCCATCCAAACCACACACCCACACCCCAGTGCCATCACTCAATNGGACCTTTTCACCCAGTTACAGAAAACCACCCAAACCTATTGAGAAGGAGGAAGAAGAAGGTGAAGAAGAAGGACCCAGACAACGCCCCAAATCCTCCCCTTGCCCCAAATATTACTATGTACTAAAATATCAAATCTGATTTTCTCACCCTGTGAGATCACACAGTTCCATCCAAACCACACACCCACACCCCAGTGCCATCACTCAATCTCGGGAGCCCGTTCTACACCCTCAGGTCCAACGTGGTGCTGGCCTGAGGGTCAGCCCCTTTTAACCCAGAAACCCTGGAATTCTCATCCTTGGGCTCCACCACGGAGGGACCACGGGGGGTCAGGGGGATCGGGGCAAGGCTCGGGGTGGGAATTAAAGGCCTGGGCAAGGGCCAGAGGAAAGGAGGAGCTGATCAGGCTGCTCCCTAATTCCCAGGTGCTCCCGGCCCGGGTTTTGGGGCGGTTTCCCAGGAACTGGAGCTGGCTCCAGCCACGTTGCCATGGCAATGTCCCTGCGGGGCTGGAGCGTCGGGATGTGGCAGCACCAGGGCAGCCATGTCCATTGGAAATTGTCTGATCTCGGGATTCTACTCACATTTTATAGACAAGAAATCCCATCCAACAGCAATGGGGAGGAGTGCAATGGTTCCCCTCAGGCTGAAATCTCTGCAGAAACCCCTGGGAATGAATCCCTGGGGCCAGAGGGACAGCCCTGGGCTCCTCCAGGGAATTCAGGAGTTCTGGGGGAAGTTGAACCACACCAAGACATTTCCTTCACCTTTCTAAGACCATCCTGGGGTCCCTTTATTGTGTTTCAATCAAGTTTCATTGTGGACACACTTTTATTTCCATCCTTCACCCCCCGGACACTTGGCCAGGCTCTCCCCTCGGAATTCCCAGGGCTGATCCTTGGAGCTGCTGGGACCCTCCTCGTCTCCATCAGCACGTTTCTCATCTCACACAATCGTTCAGATTTCTGCTGTGACTGCAGACATAAATCGTCCTCATTCACTGAACCCAGCTCGCAGCCATATGTTATTGCAGGAGGCTGAATTTTTATATACTTGTATTTTTTATGTCCAAAACAGTGCAAAACTTCTGTTTGCAATCCAAACAAAGCCTGTTCTGAACCTTTTTTTTTTTTTTCTTTTCTTCTTCAAGATTGTATTTCAACAGCTTGCTTAAAATTAAAACCTAAAGGAGAAATCATAAGATGCCTGATTTATTATTAGTCATGGGGGAAGATAAATGTTTTCAATCTCTTTATGTCTACAAAGCACTGCAGATCCCACCAGGAACTTGGATGGCTCAGGCACCTTCCTGGGCATTTTAATCTTCAATGGAAATTTTTTCTCAAAAAAAAAACCAACAAAAAACAAAACAAACAAACAAACAAAAACAAACAACCAAACCCAAAGATCCCAGCCAAACAAATAAAAAAAACCAAAGAACCTGCAAACACACACACAATAAAATAAAATAAAATA
>VXBN01010209.1:0-18941 GCA_013397395.1 Sinosuthora webbiana
GGAAATGTTCCTGTCTGAAAGAGACGTGCTGCAGAAAGCCACCTACTTCTTCTCTGTAATTCAACAGAAACTGGGTTTGCTCCTAAGTGCAGCCCATTTTGAAACCAACCCTTGTGTGGTCTTGCAGGGGTTAATGCCCATCTCCACTGTCAGATGGAAACTCCCAGGGCTGGTNTGATGGAGTGTGCAGAGGAGCTTGCAGGCCCCTTGCGTGTTGTCTGCTGTGCTGTCTGCTCTGTATTTAGGTTGTCTTGTCTTGCTAATCACATCACATCTGTCAGCTCTCTGTGACTGGAAACAAACTGTAAACAAGACGTCAAGGTGGAGTGGGATGAATGGCTTTAAAAAGGGGACAAAAAAATTAAACCATCTTGAATGGCTAAAAAAAAATTTTGAATGGTAAATAGCAGCTGAATGTTCCTTTTAAAAATTATTTTTAGTGCGTATTTCATCATAGCTAACGGATGGTGGTTTATACATGAACAGTTGGTTGTAAAGATGTGCACCACAGTGGCAAATCAAAAGCAGTTTCATTCCTTCTCAAAGCCTGTAGCAGGTGCTTTACCATTTCTCCACCATTAAGACTCTGGAAAGGGCTGCAGCAGTTTAGTAGCAACATTTTCTTGCAAACAGTACAAGCCCACCAACCAACATCAGCAGCATTTGCCCTGTTCACACCTTGCAGAATGTCTGATATTTCCATTCTTCATTTACCAGGTTTGCCCAGTAGCAGGACTCTGGTAATATGATCACAGACAATATAAGAGCGAATTTGTCCTGCAGGCACAGAGGAAAGATTTACAGTTTGCTTATTCAGTAAGAGTTACTTTGGTTACTAATTAGAACTAACTTTATTTACTTAGAATTTCTATCACCAAAAATTGTGTGTTCACAGCTGAAAAAAGTGATGAACAGGAAGGATGTAACAGAGGAACTGTTTGCCCTCAGCTGAAGAAGATGCGATGTTAAATACTCAGATGCCACGGTTTATGTTTATTTAAGGTCCATTTTCCTTCCAGCTCCAGTGAAAGATGTGGAACCAGGTGACATGTTTGTGTGTGGGTCACAGATTAGATTTATGTGTCTTGATGGAAAGTTATTTCAAATAATTTTAGGCTTAGAAAACAAACCTGGAGCATGTTCCCATCATTACTATAGGCATATGAACAAGATTTGGTTGTGGACATCACCAAGTAGGGACTGAACAGTTTTCACCAAAAAAAATTTGATAAAATTAAAGGTAAAGTGAGTTTTATGAAAGCTAGAATGATTTTTAAAGAAACGTTGGGAAAAAATACTGCTTTCAGCCTTTCAGCCTGTTTGGAAGGTCCTTAGGGTTTTCCTGCTGAAGGATGGTGAAGGCCAGGGAAGGACTCAGGTCTTTAAATGCCCTTTGGAAAAGTGCTGGTGCCTGACAGCTTCATCCGCCTCTTGGGCACAGCTTCCTCCAGGCAGGGGAGAATCTCTCCTGCAAGCTCTGCTTCCAGCTGTGACAGGAGCTGGTTTCAGCAATTTTGGTTTGTCTCTGGTGTTACCAGCTGGTCCTCACTGAGCTGTGCTTTTGGGTTGGCTGATGGACAGAGATGGAGAAAGGAGATCCTGACCAGCCCTGTGACCAGCATGCTCACGGGAAATGCTTTGTATAGTTTTAAGAATTTCCAATTGCTTGCCTTAACACTTCTGTAAGCATGTTTTTTTAGCAAATTGAGCCTTTATGTTGAAGGACAATTCAGGGCTCCTGCTGCATCTCACAGGCTGGAGACCTTCTGCAGGAGTGATAAGACAGCATCGAAAAAATTCAACAAGAAACTGCCTGTAATTCAGGGTCAGCATCTTGTGATGAAGAGACATTGGAGGGCTGTGGCTTTAACAAGAACTGAACCTGACACAGGTGTAGAGCTCTTCAGTGAGGTGGTGGGTCCAGGTGGCACAACCCTGCCAGATCAGTGTAGCTCCTGTCCAAGACCTCCAAGACGTGCCATAAAGGGAATAAAAGACCGTAGCTGTGGGTACGATACATGGTCTGAGTACAGGGAGATAAAAACAAATTATATATAAATTCGGGGCTAATTTATACCTGCACAACATTGTTGCTGGGTTTTGCATGCAGTGGTCTGGTGTATTCTTTTGTATTCTCACAAGAAAATAACTGATTGCTCTGGCTGTTTTTACCTCTCAGAAAGGCAGAAAGCCGTCGTTTAGTTTCTTTGATGTATTTTTCATGTGTATTAGTCTGTGCTGTTATATTAAATAAAAGTAACCATGATTTGTTAATGAGAATCACTGTATTCCCAGGGACAAACCAAGAGTATTTTTAGCAAGGGGATAGACTAACGAGGTCACTGAGAGGATATGTGGTTGAATTAACTATTGCTATTTAATATACAGACATTTTGTAAAGGATTAGACATTGTAAATCCGGTGGCCTTCCCAAGTAGGGTAACTATCACTTTGAAATTATATTTAATTGTCCCCTCTTGACTTTTATGTCATTTAGTGTGTCTAGGCATGCTATTAGTGACTTACGTCAGGAAAGGCCTGCTGTGACCTTACAATACACAAACCTCTAGACAGTTCCTCTTTATCCTTCTCTCTGGGCAGTCTGTTGTTCAGGAATAAAGGCTTGGCATAAAGGAAAATAAAATTTAGCTGTACCAGTGGGGGAGGGAGGGGCAAAATCAAAGAAAATTTTTATGTGTAGAAGAGCCCTTGAGGCTGATGGTTTTGGAATACCTGGATGTGTCTGATAGCCTGGAGCCCCCTAAGCTCAGGATCCAACCTATCTCAGACAAGGCTCTGAAGCTGCCATTGTAGAAATGAACCTGCTTTAAGGCCAACAGATCTCTGGGGAAAAAAAACAACCCAGGAATGGGGATTAAAATACTTTCTTAAAAATAATTAAACCCAGAGGTTTAGCAGTAACTGCAAAATGGGTTAATTCCCAATTGGAGTTGCTTCTCACTAAGCATCTGATGGCGTGAGAGCTGACACACAGCGCTCCCGTCAAACTGCACTAAATGAACTCCTGATGGCTTTTCTCCTCCAGCAGGATTAAACCTGCCTCCCCCAAATTAAAGCTGTCTTTTTTCATGTAAGGAGTGCAGCAGCAGAACCTGCTGGCGTGGTGAGCAAGCTGATCAGATGACTAATGGCCCTCGGTCATGGAAATGATGCTTGAGGGCTGGTTGCAAATGCTCAGCGGTGATGAGTGCATCTACCTACAGCAGAAGGACCACCAGAGCCCAGGAGGACCATGGCCTGGAATTCCAGAGAGTGAGGCCTCAGGATCCCAGCTTTCCCTGGGAGGAACAGCTCTGTTCCTCTGAGGCTCCAGTCCTGGGGGAAGAGGCTGCAATTAAAACACCCATCCCTGTCCATAGGGAGCAAGAGTCCTGGCTCTGGGAGAGAGTGGAATGTGAAGACCACTGGCATGGCTGACTCAAGGCAGCAACCCACCACAGCTGCCGTCATGAGGGGCACAAGCAAATGGAGAAAAGTCACCAGGAGCATGAGTTTTAAATAATGTCAATATGTTCTCAAGGTGAGAGTTTGCTTTACGTAATTGCTCCAGGGCTCCGGTGGTCCTTTTGCTTACGGTGAATGCACATGTCATTGCTAATCAATTGGTAAATACCAGTCCTGTGGTATTTTTTTGTGTCTGCACAGGCACAGGCTGCTCCTCTGCAGCTGCTGGCTTGGATGGAGGCTGGGACTTCAGCAGGAAAAATGATGAAAGGACCTCCACTGCCCAAGCTGATCTTCAGGTAGCTCATGGGTACACATTAAATCATGAAAATCCCAGCAAGCTGCCAGCTCAAGCAATGCCTGTGAGACCTCTGTGCCATGACCAGTCATCCATCATTGTGTAGGGTTTTGCTAAGATAATTTAAATTCTTCTTCTTCAGGTGAGAAGACCAGAGCTCATGAGAGGGATGGTGTGAGCAGGGTCACCTGCTGCCTGCAGCAGGGAGAGCTGACCCAGCTGTGCAGCTCCACAGTGGGAGACAAGATTGAGTCTGCCTTGGTGGGAAAAAACAGAATACGTTAGAAATCTAAAAAAGTGAAGGGAAAAGAAGAGCACTAACAGAAGAAAGGGAGCATTCAACAAAAGGGAAAGATGCACAGGAGAAAAGGTTCTTTGATATCTTTCCAAGAATGTCTCAGGGGATGGACACATGGCAGCATGCCCTCTGCCCTCAGATGCTCCCCCTCCGACAGGGCAGCAGCTCCCAAATCATGCTTTGCAGAGTCTCATTGGTCTGGGATTTCTGATCTGTGTGTTGGCAGTACTAGGGAGGACAACCACTGTGGGCACACAGTGGGTAGACTGCACCTTCTTAGCGCTGGAACTGGGAGCAGAGCTGAGCCCTCTGGTTGCCTCTGGTTCCCCCTGGTCTCTGCACTTGCTGTGGTTGTGAATCTCAAACCTCAGGTCACAGTGATATTGTCATAGGCAACAAAAAGTAATAATAAAGAAAATAAATCTATGTCAAAATCCATGGTTCTAATTACTCATATGCAGTATGCCACCCTAGAATTGTAATTTCCAATTTCATCTTCTCTGGCTGACCACACATATGAATTCATTCAAGTAGCAAGGAAGGAATTAAGTGTTAATTTTATAAAAAGGAAAGGCTACTAAGGATTTAAATTAGATTTTTAAATTAAGCATAAACCTCTAAAAATCTTTCTGAGTGTTCCCAGCTTCTGTCGTTGATCATTCCCTACAGCAATAAAACAAAATTGTATGAAGTGTCTGGCAAAGTGCCGAGGCACTATCCCCGTGCAGCAGGACAGGAGACAGCCCCAGCTGGGAGCATCTGGAAGTGCTGGCAGGCAGTGTTCAAGGCATGGCCTGGGCTGAGCATCATCTTTCATTCTCCACCAGGGCTGTACTTGGCAGCGAGGTACTGAGGCTGGCGTATCAAGTTTTAAATGGGGCTTTAAAAGCCCTTTCTCTAATGGAGCATCCGGTCGTGCTCTGTAATTAAAGATCGCGGTCCCGGCGGCGCTGCCTGCGGAGAGGGAGGCAGACCCCGAGAGCCGCTGCTCACTGCCCTCTTATCTTCCTGGCGTGGCTGCCGAGGCTTCAGAGACCTGTCACAGCTCAGATAAGGACAGAAGCAAATTAAGATTTAGGAATTTCTTCTGGGACCTTCCTAGGCAAAAAGAGTTTTTAATTGGTTTTCAATTCTGCGGCAGCCAAAGGTCTTTAATTAGGTTTTACATCATTCCCTGTTATCGCTCTCCTTTTCTATGTTTAGCCCACTGTGATTTGGGTTTCTTTAAACAGATAAAAATTCACTATTTGTCTTTTTTTTCCAAAAATCAAGGTGCTGAGTGATTTCATGTAGATGCTAATCAGCAAATGAATTGTTGAAACTTAAGCCTGCTAAAGACAATGATTTAGTCTAATGCTGCTATATTTAGCTTGTCTCGTAAATGTAGTATTAAAAGCCTGATAACTTTATTTTTAATTATGCTTTTTCTCCTTGTACTGTTTACCTGGCAAACTGGCTTTAAAGTTTCCATCTGAAGCTCCCTTTTTTAAACTGACCTGCTCAATTTTTAAAATCTTTAAAACAGCCTTACAAATACCCTACTTTGCAGAGCTCTGCTGTAGCATTGACACTTTACAGAGTTAATTTTGGCAAAAATAAAAAAAATAAAAGTATGCTTATATAAGCCTTAATCAATTGGGTTTTTAAGTGGAGCTCCTGCTCTGCAGAGTGATACCTGAGACTGGTGAGTGCTGGCTTTCACCCAGGCTGGTGAATGAACCAGCTCCAAATCCCATTACCTGTGCCTGGTGCCTGGGGCAGCACAGCCTCTGGGAGGTAAGCCCTGACCAACACCTTCCAAAACCAGTAAAAATGGTACTTCTGTCCTGAGCAGATTTAGGGCTGGACCAAAAATCCATCAATACTGTCCTGAGAGTCCAGGTAGTGGATGATTGCTCAACTCCAGACAATACATTTGTTCAATCCAACCAACCAACCAAGGGTGGAACCACACTGTCACTCATCCTGTCTGGCTGAATATGAACCAAGTCCTGAGATTAAATTATTTTCTGGGTGTTCCCAATGATTTAACTGGAATTACTTAGGAGTGAGTGCTGCTCTGCTATATGCATGTTGTCAGAAAATAAACTTATTAGTAGATGCGGAGATTTGTGTCTGTATACTGATTTCCTCTATCCCCAAAAGCATTTTTATGCCCAAAATCTGCAATGGTTTTGGAAGTTGCTCTCTTCCATGTTCACATCTGCATGTGGATGATGTGATGATGTGTCTTCGTAGTGCAGTTGTTCTTAGTTATGGTACAAGCAAAAAATGTGGGTGAATGTGTGAGTGAAGGTGAGCCTGGGGAGCTTCTCAGGACAAATGCCCTGGTCAGGGGATCATCCCATCTTCATCCAGAAAATGCAGCACCTACCTGGGGTGAAACTGCAGCTGTCAGCACCTCTCCAGCACCATCCGTGGACACCATGGATGCGGTTTTCCTCCTTGTGACCAGCAGTGCCATTTTGGTAACACTTCCAGTCCCCACAGCTTACACAAAACCCTGGATTCCTTGGGCATGGATCCTTGTTCTGGACTCTCATCCTGTGCCTGTGCCTGTTCAGCTCCCAGCAGTGCAAAATAGGAGGTTAATCCCAATTGCAATGAGGGTTTATCTTAATAAATAAATTATAGTGCATGGGCTTTATCCAGAGGAGGAGAAAAACCCAAACCTGTGGTTAAATCTCATTAGTTCCACTATTTAAATTATTATTTAAAGTTATTATTCCATCTGCATGGTAGAAGCTGCTGGCTTTGCTAGTAAATCCCTTGAAGAAAACTGTTTACATGTGTACCTGGGTGCTGCAGGGGAGGTGCTGCTGCCTCTTGCTTGTGAAATGGGACAGACCTTGTGCTTTAACACTGTTGAACATGAATTAGATAATGAATCTGTGTTCATTAGTCAGCATCCATGGCTATACAGTTTGTTCCACCCTCTCTCCAGGGTCTTGTTCTCCATGCTATCTGAGGGATTTTCTTTCAGGATAGCCCCAGTTCAGCACAGCTGCCTGCTGTGCTGAACACATCTGGGCAGCAGGAAGAAGTTCCCTGAATTTGTCTCCACTCTTGTTCCAAGGAGGAATTAATATCCCACCAGTACTCTCTGGGAGGTTCAGTTCTCCCCAACACCTTGAGAATGGCCTTGTTGCTGCCTCCCTGCCCACGTTTCAGCCACTCCTTACTGCTTATGGGTTGCTGGGAGGATCAGCATTAAAATGGATTAAAATGTGTATTTGGCAAGGGAAAGGCTCTGGATTGTATGTGCAGTGTGTTGTACAAAGGTACAACACACTGATTGATTGTAGACACTGTAGACACACCAAAGTGTCTACAGTGCTGCTGGTCTTCCTTGGGACTGCTCTGTCTACCCTGTTGGAGGGTAGATTTCCTTGGACAAAATTAGCAAATTGAGCGTGCTGAGAAGTTCTGGGTGTTTTGCTTTCTATCCTGGGAAATGTTTCCAGAAGAGCGGATGCTCAGCAAAATCTGTTGCTCGATGCTGACTCCACAGCTGATCCAAAATAGCAGTAATCTTTACATAGATATTTATAAAAACGTTTTCATGCTTAAAAAATCCCATGGAAATACTTCCATTAATTTCTGTTTATGTCCTGTCTTGTAATTTTTTTTTTTCTTTTTGGCCTTCTTTGAAAATTGTGGTATTTTCAGTTTAAAAATTCAGTGGGAAAGAGTGAAAAATGCCACCCTGTTTTTCTTCTTTTTCTCTGTGAAAACTGCAGTTTCTGACAAGCAGATGTTATTTACCAGATGAGAGAGACTGGGTGGCTCTGCTTGCCCTTGAAAGAGCTCAGGAGTCTCTGCACCCCAGATTGCTCCTGTTTGGGATCCTGCTCAGGTCCCTCAGCTTGCCTTGAAGTTGCAGAGGGACTGGGATGGTTTTGGAGGCAAAACCCAGCCAGGCACTACTGTTCTGGGGAAGTCCTGCAGAGGCAGTGAGGGCAGTGAGCAGGGTGTCTGCATCCCCCATGCTGCATCTGGGTGTCAGGGAGCTCCTGTCTGAGCTTTGGTCCCCCACCCAGGGGTCATGAGGTACAGAGGTGCTGCTGCTTTAGGAATGAGCCGCTGTTTGTCTCAGTGGACTCTGTCAGGTGGAGTGTGGGAGCACAATGATTCCAGCATGAATGGGAGAGCATTAAAATTAACGGGGTTTGTTCCTCTAATAGGTAGCTCATTAGGGTGAGTGCTAAGCTCTGGTGCTCTGGTCCAGAAGCTGCCCTGGCTCAGCCTTCCTGGCACTGGGGCAGGACCTGCCTCAGCCCCAGGTGCCTGTCCTGGCTGTGCTGCTGCTCCTGCTCACCCCTGCCCCAGCTGAGCTGAGGAAATCCTGCAAACTTCCAAGGGTTTGGTGACCACAGGAAGGTCACGGCAGGACATCCTGGCTTGGTGTAGGAGTTGCTGTCAACCCTCTGTGGACTAAAACCTTTGCACCATCTGAGCCTTTTTGGTGCACCCTGTGAGAGAGAGCCCTGAAGACATAGGCTTCAGCATCTGGCATTATAAAACCTCTTTTTCCTCCCCTGCTTGATTATTTAGATGTGAAGTGTTTCTGGGAGGCAAATGAGAGCATCTCATACTCCTTGTCCTGCACAGAGAAGCTGAAAAGTCACCTGCCTGCAGGCTCAGCCCCAACAGCAGCAATACACTGACCTGTGCAGGGCTGGTTAGCCTGGCATCAGCCTGGGCAGTGACTGAATGCTAAGTCATGTGCACTGAAGACACTTCAGCAGCAATTCTGATGGCTCTTCAAGAGCAATGGCTCTGGTAGAGTGGCTTTTGATTTGTTCCTGGCCCATACGTCTCTCCTCTTCAGTGTGGTGGTAGAAATTGCTTCATTATGAACTATTTCACTGCAGCAGACTTCAGAAGTTTAGGAATTAGAATCAAATTGCACTGTTGATTGCTTTTCTTTCCCCCCAGATCTTGAGTCTTCAGGAGCTGAATAAAAGCCTGGTAATACAGTGCAGTTTGACACAGGTTTGATGTTATGTCTCCCTCTGTAAGACAGCTCTTGCCTAGAACATGAGCCTGGCATGTTCCTTGAACACCACAGCTGCTTCATGGACCAGGATCCTTAATGACAACTATGAACTGGATTGTCATCACTGATAACGCCCTTGCTCTGAGAAATCTCATTCCAGCACAGCCTGCTGGTAATCCCAATGGAGCTGGTTCCTGCTCTTAATTCCCAGCCACTCTGTCTTAAAGCAGTAACTCACTCAAAGAAATTTCACTGACTGCCACACTCTGGATAGGTTTCCCCAGTCCAACAAGGAAGCTTTCTTATAAGGAATCATGTGCTATTGGTCAGGCATGATTTCCCATGAATGAAAACACAAAGCATTTTATTTTGTTTCCCACTTGTTTTTATCCTGTTGTTTTACAGGTGATCATTACATTCTGACAGAACAACAGAAATGCTGTTCTGCTAATCAGACTTATCACAAATGTCCAGTCTCCCCAGCACCGACAATTAGCAAGTGTTCTTCAGATGGAGGTGATTGTCCAGTATGGGAACATTGATAAAGCAATAGGGTGATTAACAAAACACTGAAAATGTATGGATAAATCTGAAGCTGTCTGATCCTGCTCTTCACAAAGCAAGCAAGTAAGGTTAGTCAGAGGACAGATTCATCACAGTCATGAAACCAAATTGTTTTTTACAGGATTGCGTAATTGAAAGGATTCTTGTGGGATGATCTGGCTGGAGGCCAAAGAGAAATGACTGAAGGTGTTTGGGAGACTGCAGCTTGTTCACTGTAGCCTGCAGTTATTACTTGGAGCAAGAAAGGTAGTCAATACCCACGTACATCTGTTGTTCATGCTGCCTGTAAGTCATCCAATCTCATATGTGCATTTCTTCAAGGGTATTTTTTGGTTCTCTGCTCTGTGGCAGAGACACAACAGAAAAAAATATGCCTTAATAGGAGTTTGCATTGATTCCTGCAGAGAACTGCTGAGGGGATGGCAGGCTGTGCTGTGCAAGCACTGCTGTCCGTGAAGAGTGGTTTGGGCTGTTTGGGGGAGGTGGTGTTGGTCAGCAATAGGAAAAGGATTACAAAGAAGCCTGGATTAAACTTCTCCCAGGATAAAGCTAACAACTGTATCTAAGCACAGTGTAATTTCACAGTACAGTTTTGCCTCTTGTTACTGGCTACCTTATGTGATCCTATTTCAGATATCTTTGGCCTCTGGAGAGTTGGGCATCTTCCCTCAGAGCCTGTTAATTTTCTGCAGCTCCCTGTTTCAAGGGTGTTTCTGGATCTAGCCACCTATCTCTGACCAATTCACATATTTCACTCTATAAGATTTCCTAGTTATCTTCCTGGCACAAATGAGAAATTTGACAATATACAGACCACATGAACTGTCTGATTCTAAGCTTTCTCACTCCAGAAAGCAGGGAGGTGATTTCAGGTATCAGCTATTCTTGCTGTTGTCTCTGTCTCGATTTGTTTCTTGCCAAGGGCTGGAAAGTGGGTTGGTATTGTCTTAGGCTGCTGTTGGAAGTATCACTTCCATACCTAATTATGTATGAAATCAGACTGGTTTTTTTAGACACTTTGAAGTTTTTACAAGCATGACATAGAATAAGAATAGTACAGAAATAGACCCAATATTTCCCCTTACTTTGAAGTTACTAAATGTACATCTAATTACAAAGTGATTAAGACAGAGTCACCACAATATGTCTCTTCTGAACATAGTTTTCAAGCAGTATAAATACTCTTAAATATAAAGCATGTCACAAATAGGAGAGCAGGAGCTGTGAAGTTGGGTTCTCTGTGTAGTCTGAATTTTATACTGAACTTTGAGTTGCCTTTCAGTGAGCGACAGCATTACATAAAACATCAAAGCCTTTGTGTGTGCTGCATGGAAAAAAAGATACACCTGCTTAAAAAAGCAGAATCAATGATGGAAGACATTGCTTAGTTGTCTGTTTCTACAACTTTTCCTAGTCGTTTTAAAAATAATCATTTATTTATAAGTTGTAGGATTAATGCCTGAGCTGCTTTAAAATGAGGACCTGGGGATGCTCCAAGGTTAACAATCACATATTTTTCATTTTTAAATGTTCTATTTCAGTTAATAAAAGCTATTGCACCCAGTGATAACAGTTACCCAGAACAACAGATAATTGAATAGGTTTAATGGAGCTTTGATTTCAAAACACTTGCCTTGAATGACAATATGCAAAGTTAAATAAATGATGGATGAGCAAGATTAAATGGAACAGAACTCTAATCTGCCTTACATAATATAGGAGACATTAATATAATTCTAAATACCTGTAGTTAAAGGCTATGAAAGTCATAGTCAAGGAGAACATGATGCCACTGGCAAACCTTAATTTGTGGTCTAGGCACAGTTTTGCACAAGCAGGAGCCCCTGAGCAAGCTGGATTTGGAAGCTGAATGCCTGAACACTTCCAGAGGAAAGCACACACCTGTTTAACTCAATGGTAGCAGCAGTTCATGGACATTTGGGTTAATTTTGGGTTAAACCCCAGGTCTTGTTGGGCTCCTGTAGACTTTTGCTCTGCCCTCCAGTCCACTGGGCCCTCAGTGTTACAGGAGTTGTGTCCTTCATAATGACCACTTTTGGAAGATGGATGAGATTTCTGCAGAAATTCTTAAATAGCCTTTTTAAAGTCCTTCAGGTGTGAGGGGAGCTGTCGGAACAAGGTGCTCTTACCCCACCGCCGATTTAAGCAAAGGCTCTCAGCATCATTTTGGAAACGATGCAAGGTTGGTGAACCTGGCAGTGCTTCAAAACTATTTTAGAGATCCATGGAGGTCATTCAGGGATTTATAAATCTAAGAAATGTTAGGTAAGACTTCCTGCTTGTGTACAGCCCAGTCAAGGGAAGAAGCTGATTGCTGTTCTCCTCCAGCAAAGCTGTCTGCAGCGCTGGCTGAAACAATGGACTTGTCCCACATTACTTTCATCTCAGGGAGGTGTTTTCATTCTATCTCTGTCAGGAGATACTATACAAAAACAGGCAATCTCTTCATATCAAATTTGTTCTTTCCAGTGTTGGAAACAGTCTTTCCAGTGTGCCAGTAGGTACAACTAAAGCAATTAGCAGAGTAATATGGGGTTAGAAAGGAATTCCTGTTATCTAATGATCCAGAAGAAAATTGTATCAAAATAATAATATGGTTAATTTAAAAAAGTCACAAGTCTGCCCTTATCTGATTATGCACTGTTAAAAACTAAAAAGGGACTGAGAAATCGAGTGCAGTTGCTTCCCGACATTTTTCAACAGGAAATCCTAAGTGGGCATGCAGTTAGGAGTGAAGCCAGAAGTGCTGGGGAATGGAGAGCTTTAAAAAGGGAATGGTATTGCCAAGCAAGAAGTTCATTGTAATCTAAGACCTAGGGAGAGGCCTTGGCTTTATGCATTTGGAGCTGTGTTTTGTTCAGAATGTGGACATGATGCTTGCAGGAAACCTATTTTCCTAATTTTTTTTTTGTCCTTTTCCCCCAGACTCTCCCCACATCTCTCTGCAGGAGCATCGTGAACTTGGTGTGATCAGGAAATTATGTATCAATGCCTTCTAGTAATTTTGTCTCTTTTAGCATTCCCAGTTTGTATAAGATTGACTTGAATCAGAAAAGAAAGATATCCTATATGTTCATCCTATTGACCCAGTTTTCCTCCTAGAGAGAACAGGGCCATCCATCCTCATACACAGCTGGGACAGTTTCTTTCAGGCTCAGATTCAGTTCAGAGGCATATTGATTCTGCTCTGAGTCTTCTGGATCAAGAAAAGGACTCTTTTCAACCACCAGACTAGGATGATAATAAAGTCTCATCAGACAATATCAGGGTCATGGGTTAATAAGACTGTAAATCTCTGGGTAATTTCTCTGAAAGCTGCGGTGAACTCATAGTCTTTGGCAAAGACTGTATCATTCCAACCTTATTTATCTGAGAAAAGCAGTTATAGGTAATTTGTGAATTGTGCGAAAACATGAACTCATGCATAATAATCTTAATGGAGCTTGTTTACTTCTTCTACTTATGCATAATTAGCAAAACATATGATCTGAGTTGTTCTCCTCGTTTAGAGCCCTGTTTTGGCTGGTTGACACAGCGGAGTTGGTGTTGCCAAGAGCTATAGCGGGTAATGTTTTCTGATAGATTTAGTGTGGGACGTCTGTGCACAGCAGTAGGGTCTGTAAATGTACAACAAAAAGATCAAGGCCATCATAAGCATTAATATCTGCTGCAAACCAGAGCTGCGGGTCCAGCACTGGCGTTTCCTCCATGCCCTGCACAAGAGAGTGTCATCAGCTATGTCTCATATAAACACCTAATGCTGAGTGGCTGATTGTATCACAGCCTTGAGACTGTGTCTTCTTAATTAGATATGCAGAGTGAATAATTTTAGTTCAATTAGGTGTTGCTGGCTGGACAACCAGCAGTGTAATGCATATCTACACTAAATGTTATTATTAACATGTTTCATGTCCTTGGTTACTGACTCTTGGGCACTGGAAATTGGTGTTTTGGATTGTTTGGGATTTTGTGAGTTTTTTTTCCTATTTTGGCATTATTTTACAGCACCCAGCTAAATTAAAACCAGCATTAGGTGTTATTTAACATCTTTCTACTAACTTTATAGGAAAGCAGCACTGTTTACATATGTGTAGTTGTATTGGAGGTAAGGATCGCTCCTTTCGTTTTCCTTCCCCCAGGGAATTTTCTCGCCTCTGTTGCTAAGAGACAATAATGACCGGTGTTTAATAGAGACCCAAGAAGTTGCCAGGAGAAGGGTGCGGCTGGCTACTCTTGCTGAGGGGTTTCTCTTGGAGGGGCAGGGATACTGCGAGACTTGGGCTAGGGGGAAGGGGAAAGGGCAGCTCCTATCTCTCCCACTGTTGAGGGGAGGCGAGGCTGTGGTCTTGCTGTGGGGAGAATTTGCCACCGCTACGGGGTTCTGTCTTGTCCTGTGAGTGAGGCTCTGCTTGTGGGAGCAGCCATTGAACTGGGACCTTATTCACACCCGATCTCACTTGGGTGAGATCCCTCACCATCTACCCGGGTGCCTCAGGGAAAACCCGGGACCCCGAGCCCTTTTCCCCTCTGAGGGAGCCTCTCCTGGCAGTGTTTGGGAGCCGGGCTGTCCCTGCCCAGCCCCGCCGTTCCTCTGCCGCTGCTCCGGGTTTTTCACTGCAGTGTAACCCCACAGCCCCTGCCCGCCGGGACACTCCTGCAGCTCCTGCTACAGCCGCGGAGTTTCTGACACATTTCATTTGCCACCCTGGGGTGTGCCCGTCTCTGCCAACCCAGCTCCACTCCGAGGTTCCTGCTGCAGCCCATTTCGCCATCCAGAGGAGCACTGACACCGGCTGTCCCTGGGGATTTCCACAGGGAGCCGCTTTTCTCTCTCTCCCGCCGGCCCGCCCGCCATCACCGCCTGAGGGAGACGGGCCGAGCTCGCGCCACAGCGCCCCCTGCAGGCGGGGGAACCACGGCAGGGCCCGGCCCGGAGCCAGCAGCGCCCCTGCTGGCTGTGCCCGGAACTGCAGCGCAGGGGAAGGGGCCGCAGCCCCGAGAGGCTCCCGGGGTTTGTGTTCTGCCCTCGGCGCTGCCGCTGCTGGAGTTTGTTTGCCTGGTTTTACACGTACAGACCAGTAAAGAACTGCTGTTCCTTCCCCCGTATCTCTGCCTGAAAGCCCCCTTCATTTCAAAGTTAAAAAAATTTGGAGGGGGGACGGTCGTATTTTCTGTTCAAAGGGAGGTTCCCACCTTCCTTGGCAGGCACCTTTTTTTCAAACCAAGACAAGTTGTTATACTTATAGTTCTGAGGCTGATCACATGTTTGTTGCTTATTAGGATTCAGTAAACTCTTACCTTTTTTTGCAGCTTTCAAGCCAGTGGTGACTCATGCAGATGTAATAGGTTTCTGACTAGTTGTTTATGTATCCTGCTCCGATGGGAGACTTATTTGCAGACAGATCTCAACAAGTTACCCCTCTCTATTCACTCTTCATCATGTTGCAGTGTATAATTTGCTTGCTAATTACACTGTTTGCTCCCTTCTTGGATTTATGAAGCTCTTTTAAAAATCAGTAGGTTTTTATAATAATGCAGGTGGATGTGCTCTCAGAAAAGGGAAAGAGGGAGAAGGATTTTTGGGTAAGAGATACTTGCCCATTATTGAGAGTGCTGCTGAAAGGTGAAAATGTAGCAGGAAAAATCTACACAGAATAGATGAAGAAAGTGCAGCTGAAAGGTAGGAGAAGATGAAACTTCACAGCCCCAGGATGACTCCAGTTAAACCCCCACACACAGTTCACCAGTTGTAGCCTCTCCCACTGCCTGGAGTTGGTGAGGTCCTCTGCTCAAGGCAGAGCTGAGCCAGGGAATACGAAATGCTGGGTTGTAGCTGTTCTATCTCCAGCTCATCCACTTCCTCATTATCTTCAATGGTAACTCTTATTTCAGCTGCTTTGCAGGATATGCTCTGGCAGCCCTAGTGTGAGAGTATCCTGATTCTGAAGGGAAGGTAATCGTGCTTCTCCCTGACACCTCCGTGTGTTTTCGCCCTGCTCCAGGATCTCCCTCCTTAGGCTTTGATGCTTCAAATAATGACTGCTTATTAGCACAGCAGAGTCAAGCCTTAATTTCCCCAAATCAAAAGCTTTTTCTGGCTCTGCAGTTTATATGATCTGTCCAGAAGGTGCATGTGCTGGAGCTGTAGAAAGAGGTCTGCCTCACCTGCATCAGAGTTCTTCATGTGCTGGCAGAGAAATTGCTTATCATGTCTTTGCTAGATATGAGCTTTTGCAAGTAGCAAGTGTGCTCAGCATGGGGACTCCTTCTGAAACTGAGAGGCTCATCTGAAACCTTTCACTTTTGGACCTTGCTCATCCCATTGAGCCTTAGCGATGCTGTCTTGTACTGTCTGCAGCACAGGCTGCTCCCATCCTGCAGCTTTGCTTCAGGTACTGCTTGGAGCAGGTATTCAAGCCCTCTAGATGGGCTCTGTATTATCCTGCACACTGTGGGGTTTGGAACTTGTTAGTTCCAAAAAAAAAAAAAAAAAATCAGTTTCCTTGGTATTTCAGATATAGGGACAAAATTTTGCCAGTAAGGTGCAGTTCAGTTAGAGATGCTCTGACATTACTGCATTGTTACTGTCCATGGGAGTGGAATTCTGCTGGTTGGATGCCTTGTGCTGCAGTGCAGTGGCACAAACCTTGTCTTGGCTTATCTCCTCAGCACATCTCTAGGACCTGCAACACGTGGTGCTGCTGCATGATTGTCCCTGTGTCTGTCCACCACCTCTGCTTCCCCCAGGAATACCATGATCCCTGGGGCCTGATGCCAGGCAAGTCTCCCAGAGCAGAACAAGTGATGAGGAGTACAGCGTGGGATTTTCATTCAGGCATCCCACGGGAGGATGAGATTTCCCCCCGCATGGGATCATCAATACTCTTCCTTTGTGCCACCACCCTGTTCCCTCCTAAAACTGCCTGCATACAATCCTGCAGTGTATTTCAGGAGATGCCAGGCTGTTTCTTTGTGGTTGTTTATGGCTTAAAATGTTTTTCCTTTTACTGCATACTTCAGATGCAATAAAAGAGAAATGAAGGGACCATTAAAGGAAAATGCTTTTCCCTGGCATTATCTACTCTGTGGGATGTTTCCAGAATTGCTCCTGAATGAATGCTGCCTGTTCCCCTGCACCATTTGCCTGGTTGCTTACAGGATGCTATCTTTGGTAGCTGGTGCCCCTTTTCTGGGCTGGTTTCCCACCCCTCCAGCCTGCAGTGCGCTGAGGTTACAAAGGTTACAAAGGTTACAAAAAGAGGAGATGCTGGAGCCTGTGGCTGGGGGCAGCTTCAGCCAAAGTGAGCTGCTGCTCTGGTACACCTGCATCCTTTTTGAGCCAGGCTGGTCTCAGCCCTTACTGAAAAGCTTGGCAAGGTGCTGCTGCTTCCTGAGCTTTCCCCATTGCTACTAAAGATTGGATATTCTAGGAAGCAGGCCTGAAGCATAAACCTTATCCTTAGGGTTTATGAATAGAGCTCCTTCTAAATCCGTAAATCATGAACCAGCTCTGCAGCATGTCCTGCATAAGTCTGGGAATCTGAAAGAAGAAAAAGGATCGTGTAATTAAAGTTGGTCTGACCCATATGCATGTAGAGCTTTTGTTTGAGTGCAGGTTTTTGGATACACTCCCTTTAGTGCTGGGGAAATTCTGGGCTGAACGTGGTAACTCATCAGGGGGATGCAAAAGGCACAATCCCACTGTTAGTGCCCTTTCCGTGCCAGTCTTCATGAATCAGCTCCAAAGGCATTAAAGAAAAGCAATTGGGAATGTATTAGCAGGCAAAATGACACATCTTCCCCTTTCCTTGGTCCTGGAAACAACTGAGCACTTTGGAGACTTCCAAAACAACTCAAGTGGGATGTTACTATTCTCTGTGGAGGCCAGGGACAAGGATCATCAAACTGGAAAATGGGTACCCTAAGCACAAACAGACCGACCCCCTCTCTTTCTCTCCAGAACTCATGTAGAAGGCAATAAATGATGAGACTGCCATTGATTTTCTAATTACAGCCCTTGCCTTGTGACTTCTGCCATCTGCTAGGGGTGAAGGTACCTTGAAGGCATAATTATTTTAAATCTGACTTCATAACAAATAAAGTATTAAAGGAGGGCAGGATGACCTTGTCAGACAAATTTGATATCAGTTTTCTGATTGTTTTCTTCATAACAAGTTTACAACAGGTTTGTAGCAAACGTGATTGATTAAGGTAAAAGGATTGTAGGAGAGTCTCTCCCAGCCTTGCGGATCTTTTCTACTTTGAAAATAACATCATGAAGAATTTATGATCATCAGCAGTATACTTTGTATTCAGCACTGGACTGGTGTAGAATAAGCTGATTTTAATGCAGCTAAATACAAGGCAAGGTACAAGGCGAAATAAATGTAGGCTGTGTAGGAAAGATAGTGATTTTGTTGCCTTAACAGAGTGCTTCAGAGGAAAATTTGTGGTTTACAGTTACCAGATGCTTTAGTGTTTGCAATGGCCCTGGGTGTCTAACTTGGGGGTCTGGTGTCTGCTCAGTGAGAGCCAAAAAACTGAACTGCTCTCTGTCATCCATGCTGCAGAATTGAGGAGTGGCTGAACAGCTCCTGGCACTCTTGGTCCTCCCACAGCAGCATCCTGCACCTCCTCTGGCCCTTTCAGATAAAAGAACTTCATCTTTGGCTCTCCCTTGGCCCAAAGGTCACTGTTGCCATGTGTTGTTTTTGTTTGCAATCTAGCAAAATCTTAGAAAGCCTTCTGCTGGCAGGAACAGCTCTCTTTGTGCTGGTGCTCAGAACTGTCAGTGGGGACTTAATTTGTCTTTTACAATTTGCAGCTCTGTGGTCTCACCGCTCCACACATCACCCTGTGGCAGTCAATACTTTTAATGGGTGGAATTGGCAGTGCTCTTGCTTAGGCAAGGAAAAATCTGTCTCTGAGACTGTCATTAGGAGACAGCTTTAATAGTGCTACAGGTGAGCTCACAGGAGAGAAAGTTTTTCACTGCATGAAAAACCCTGTGTGAGTCTGGGGCCTGCAAGCACAAGACTGAGCAGCAGCTGTGGGTGCTAACAGCAGACCTCTCCTGATGGGCTGCACTTCACTGGGAAGGGACCAGTGACCAGAATTTGCCTTTCTCTTCATCCATGATTTGAACCAGCCCTGGAACATTGTGGTGACAGCAAAACCTGACATTTTCTGTCTGATAATGGCAGAGCAGTAGCCCTGGGCAGTAGAGATTGTTTGGCTCCCCAACATTTTCTGTGATCTGTTGGCATATTTTCATGGGGGGGGGGGGGCATTCCCAA
>VXBN01010209.1:19043-45771 GCA_013397395.1 Sinosuthora webbiana
CTCCCTCCCTGGGATGCATTGCCGATGTCAATAAATACATTAGGGGGAGTTTGTGAAATGATTGGATAGCAGGACGGGCAGACAATGCAGAAAGTCACTTTGCCCTGTGCTTGCTCCAAGGCAGGAACTGCTTAGGCATAGATTTCTGTCTGCCCTCATCTCAGCAGCCCATCCCAGGAACTCTGACAGACCAGTTTCCAGAGATCCCAACTATTCAGCCCTGTGATCCTGTCAAACACCCTCGTTTCTTCTATGAGGAAGAGGCATCAGAAGTGTTAATCCTCATCAGGTTCCTCAAGGTCTGTCTCACTGACTTTTAATTTGCATTTTCCATCCTTTCCTTTTTTTGGTTGTTTGCTTGAAATCAGATTTCATCCCAGTGCTTCTCCCAGGCTCCTGCCAAGCTCATCCGAGATGAACCCTTGCATTCATAAGCACAAAATTACTGCTTCCTTGCCTTGCCTTGCCGCGTTCTCTCCTTGCCTTGCACTTCTCCTTCCTGCCCTGAGGTCGTGACGCCTCTGTGGGTTAACTGGAAAAAGGAACCGGCATCTTCCACAGCTTGTTCCCACCTCAGGAATTTCTGTTTTCATTCCTCCCCCTCCAGCACCTTCAGCTCACCTTAAAAACTGGCAGTGGAAGCTGTGCCGCAGCTTGGAGCAGTGTTTGTGGCTGCCACTGTGTCACTTGTGGACATGGAAGTTATGGAGTGATCTCAAATTGCCCCATTCTCACCCTGTCCTCAGCTTCAGAGAAACAAGGAAAGCAAGGCACTAATCACTTGGGGCGACAGGCGCTCAGACTTGTCTCAGCAGCTTCCAGCACAGGCTGTTATATCACAGGATAAAATTAGACTCTGACCTTGAAACCTATATGTGGCAGAGCAGGAGCTGTAGCCTTGAAGCCACCCACATCCCATGTAATTCTCGGGAAATTATTCACTTTGAAAATGCTTGTCTTTCATTCTGACAAGCTTAAATCTTTTCTTATGGCACAAAGTGCTCCTGCCTTCTTTTCCAGACTTTGTCTCCCTCCCTCTCTCTCTCCACTGTGCACCATGCTCAGAACATTTTCTCCTAAAACATCTTCACCAGAAAAAAAAATCCTTTTTATCATGCATACAGCAGCGTGAAAGAGAGCGCTGTGCCAAGCCTCAGCTCTGCTCAAGAGTTACTGCAGCTGATATATTTATCTCCCAGGCTCAGCTCCCCCTGGCAGTCCATTCATGGGGAAAAAGCCCAACAACCCCCACTCCCCAAAAAAAAACCCAAGAGGAAAGCAAGACTGAAGCCTTGATTATAAATAGGTTTTGTGGAGAGGCAATATTATCAGCTTAAGAAGCAAGCAAACAAACAGGAATGCACACAAAGAAAGCCTGTCTCTCCTTTTGTCCGCTGAAAGCCACCTTGCTGTTCTTGGTGTGACAGTAGAAATTAGCAAACCACAGAATAACCAAAATAATGAATGTTTTGGTGCTTGTATTTAGTGAGAACGTGACTGCCCCTTCATTAACGATAGGTGTGCTTGCAGTTCAGTGAGAGTATATTAAATCCATTGCAAGTCTGGGTAGATTACACTGATTTCCACTTCATTGGAAGCAGATAGCCAAGTCAGGGCTTTTATGACTCCTTTTATGACTCCTAATCAATGGCAAACCACACAATAACATGTGTACAAAAAGTACTAGAAACTCCAATAGCCTCTGGGAGCCTCAACCAGTCTGGCTGGGCTTCAGTCTAGCAGGAGTTACTACCAGGTGTACACCATCATCACTTTATTTAATTTTATGCCAATTTCAATGTGCACAAAGCAACAGGTTAATACACCATAAATCAGGATAGGAACTGTCCTTTCTCATTTGCATTTGCACTATTCTGTGCTCAAGTTTTTCATTAGGAGTTATCATTGAAAAGTCAAGTTTTTAAAGCCAAACATTGAAAACCCCGGGTTTTTTTATATTCTTAGAGCAGTTTTTGTACTTTTCCTTAGAGGTTTTTTCAAGATGTATATAGTAACTACTTACACCTGTGGTTTGGTAGAAATATTATTTACATATAATACATTAAAAACCACATTTGTTGTGAATCTTGAAAGCTAGAAACCCTTTTCTGAAATATTTACATTTTAAAACTCAGGGTAATAGTAATGAAGTCTGCATATTCAGAAAGAAAGAATTTGCTCACAGCAAAAGCTTTTGATTGTTTTTCCTCATGAAGAGAATGCTTCCAGTAAGAGTTGTGTCTCTCCAGTGGATGCAACACTCACTGTAAAATCGTGGAATGAATCCAGTGCTGGATTATCAGCATGTGAATCCATTTCTCCCTTTCTTCCTCAGTGAATATCATGTTACTGACAAAAATTCTTGGTAATGTAGAGTATTTTTGCAGTTGCTGGACGTGAGGACTCTGTCTCCCTCACAGACCCCAGGACAAGGATGAAAGAGAGACTTGAATGAGGCTGAGACTTGAATGAACAAACAAATGTTTGTTCCTGTGTTGAAATGACTAAAATAATCTACCCATACATAATGTATAATGAAAGTGTACGTACCCCACTGGGACAGCCGAGGAGCCCTTTAATAATGAAACATTGCACCTCTGACAATGATGGGCCTTTTGAATTACAGGGTCTGGAAAGGACTAATTTCTGGTTTGATTGGAACGATCTGATTTACACCCAGATAAACCATGAGCCAGACTGAAAATGTGCCTTTGCTTGGTGGAAGATTTTGGACTGCAATCCAAGCAGGAGAGAAGATGGCTCCTGGGGCTGTGCTTAGAGGTGTTTTAGTGTCTCTTGTCATGCACAACAGTCTAAGGAGGCTTCTGAAAGTTCATTAGAGGATATATTCCACTCCCACTTTCTCTCTCTCTTGATCTCATGATCTCTTCTTGTCTATTCTCTTTTCTTTCATTAGCACTTTATACCATTTGACACTTCATCAAGATGATGGCCTGTTTACTGTATGCAAATAATCCCTGAATTATGCATTAATAATTACGAATTTGCGTATTGGTTTCCTGAACTGGCACATTGCCATGTAAAATTAGCTTCACTTCAACGTGAGCACAACAACACACCGACACGTCCAATTAAACTTGAAGGGAGAACTCACCTTGAAGGGAACACAAAGAAGGGAACACTGCTGGGAAAGAGCAGAGTGCAGCTGAAGCCAGGTAGGTGCAGCCACGATCTGGGGCAATGGTGTGCAATGGAATGGGGTCTTTTTGCATTGTAGCACCTCCTCTGGATCAAAGGGACCTTCTGGGCATCACCTTCACATACGGCACCCCCTGAGCTGCCTCAGCCACCTGTGCCAGTGCAGGGATTTGGTGCATTGCTTGAAGTCAAAGCTCACTGCAGGACCCGACCTGCCCAGCACAGCCCTTGTGAACAGCATGTGATGGGATAAGAGGGGTTGGCAATAGATTTCATCTTTTGTTAAAAGAATTTTTTTGTTTTTGTAATTGTTGTTCTTATCGTTTTGCTCATGTTTCCCTGTTTAGTTAAATGTTTGCAAAATCCATTAAGGAGGTCTTCATAGTAAGAAAAAACAGGGGAGTTGTGGGAACCCTCAAACCCAAAAACCCTGCCAGGGAAACTTCCAGGCTTTGCCCTGGAAAGATTTACCATAGAGTTCCCAGCCCAGGCTGAAGGAGAATACTTCCCTCATGGTGCCTTGTAGAACTACTGCCAATCTTCCTTGGATTGACTCCTTCATTGGTCTCTTAGCCTTGCCCTCCCCAGTTGTTCATCCCTCATACCCCTCTATAGGCTTTACCCTTTGTGCCTCCCCTGTGCCCTCAGATCATTGGCCACTGACCCCACACTTAACCCCTGGGCAGCACATGGTCTGTGTCTTCTGTCCATGGTCCCTTTGGCAGGGTGAGATAAACCTTGCTGGAAAATATCATACAGGAGGCCCTTCCTGTCTTTCCTCTGCTGAGGCATGCACGTGTGCCTGGACTTGAAATGGCTGTTCCTGTGGCCTGCTGAGTGGCTCCTGGAGGAGACACTTTGAGAAGGTAGCAGCATTTCACCATCCTGCACAATGCTACAGTGTTCAGACTGTGAAATGGGAAGGAGCCACGCTGAGGATTTGAAACCTTCTGCATTTCAAGATTTGTGTTCTTCAGGACTGGGTCCCAACTGAGTTGCTGGGGTCGACTGGGTCAGTGTGGGCACTCCTGAGGTCATGTGTCAGTCTCTGGTCTGCCAAGGCACCCTCTGTGCCATCCTGGCAGAACTGCGGGTGAAATACCCTGCATAATTGCAAATCAATTAATTAAACTTACATGTGGTATTTAAATTTTATTTCTCTGCCATTTTAATTGCCTGTAAAATCTAATTGCCTATAAAATCTAGAGTAGCCAGCCTGCCTCTGATCAGATGAATCAACCTGTTAAAAGAAGACTTCAAAAGTTGAAGGCACCTTGTTTTCTCTTGCTGCCAAGCAAAGGCCAGGGATGAGCCCACTGCACTCATGCTCTGGCATCATCATCTAAAGAAGTTTTGCTATGCAAAGCCCCTCAGCAGGGCCACTTTGTGTAGCAGATCTAAGAAGGGAGCTAGAGGTGGTAGCAGCCCTTTCACAAGAAAGAGTACAAGTACTGAAGATCTTTTTGCCTTTCTAGTATTTCTCTCAAGATGACATGGAATATATTTAGAGATGGGCTGAAGACAGACATTCAGTAGGCACAGAGAAACTACTGAAGAGCTGTTTTCAGCTGGCAATAATTCTGGTTGAATCTGTGACACCCCTTGGGGTAAGCTCTTTGGTATGTTTGTATTTAATAGCTGCAATCTCATGTGTTGCTGCATAAATCTTCGAGTTGTCCTCTGCTCTTTGAATTTCCTGCCAGGACAAGGCTGTTGATTGAACCTGTTTGAGCAAATCTTAAAACATCAGCACCAGTCTTGGTGTTAACAGTGCTTTGTTCTATGTTGTTTGACAAGGGCTAATTAAAACAATTGTTACTAGCTATTCTATCTGAAATATTATCTGAATTATTCCATCTGAAGTGTTTTGTATGTATTGCAGCACAGGAACCCCAGGACAGAGGAATATTGCTGCCTTGTAATTGCAGGCATTCTTGGCTCTGCTCCATGTTTGGTGAGTGTTATTTTAGATCAAAGTTTGATTTTTGGTGGGGATCTGTCTGAACTCATGACAGCAGTGAGAAAAAGGACCAGTTTACAGAAAAACCCATGTCCCTTCTCTCAAAATCTAACCAGTGGACACACTGTTCTCCCAATAAGTCTGTTATTCATCAAAACCAGCTTAAAAAGTTCACTAAAGTAACTTCTTTTTTTCTGTTGAAAAGAGAACCAGTAAACAACTCAAAATACTTTTATTACATTTTAGTGAGAATCTGTTTTCTTAGCAAATGAAGGCATAATATTTTCTTTGTGTGCCTTGCCTTCCTAGCACATGGGGCCATAGACTCAGTGACATCTATAGAAAGGTGAATTGGTGCTCCTTGTTCCATCCAGCAAGCAAGAAAGATGATTAAATGAATCCAAGCAAATCCCTATCTATGGACGAAGTCAAAGGAGAATTTAATGACTAATTTCTCAGAATCAGCAGAGATAAGGCTCCTATATGAATTTTTTTCATCATGCAGTATCACATTTCCTTCAGATTCAAAGACCTGAGTAACTCTAGAATGCTTCCTCTTATTTCCCCCCTTTTTAAAATAGATTCTTTTACTGGGCTTTGGGACAGGGACCATTTTTTGTCTGCATACATACGGATCATCCTGCATAACTGAGCTGTAAATACTAATGGGGTGCTCTGGCTAAGTTTTCCCAGTGTCTTGTGCCGTGATGTTTGCTGGAGTCTTTCCATCTTCCCTCTTTAAATCCATTCCTTGCTCTCTGCCTGGTTCAAGCTTGAAGGATGCTGACCAGTGATGTCCCTTTCCTCACCACTGAGTTGTGCTGGTTTCTGGGAAGCTGTTCTGATCCATGTTCCTCCCCTGGCAGCTCCACAGGCATTGCACAGGGCTGGTGCTATGCTGCCAGAAGCAGGCAGAGGTGCATCTGCACTCTGGCAGGAAAACAGGCTGGGGAGCTGGCAGGGCTGCTGTAAATAGTGTCTGTGGGGTGGTACTGAACTGGTTACAATGGGGAACGTGGGTGCTGAGCCTGCAGCACTGTTTCATTCCATCATTTTCACCCGTATGATTATTTACCTCCTCAGTGGTGAATATCCTCTTGATTCCAGCTCAGAAAGTGATTACTGGGGTCTGTGATCAAGCTGTTGTTTTTACTCACCTTTCTCCCCTCTGCAGCTTAACCTCTGACTCCTGATAATCCCTGTGGCTCAGGCTGGTGGGGCTGGAGCAGGGCTCTGGATTCAGGAGGGCTTTGGGCACCCACCCAGACCTGGCCCACCCCACACCATTCCCTTTCTCCCTTCCTGCCAATTCCTGTTTCAACTCTGCCAAGTCCTGAGGGTGCTCTGGGCCAGCACTACAACCTTGCCTCTTGATCTTTGCGATGATTTCATCAACAGAAACTCGGGATGATCCTCTTGGTGCAGACGTGTCTAATTTTCTGCCTGGGGATTTGAACTGGGCAAACACAGACATCTGGCACCAGATCCAACCCACAGGGCTTAGTGGGTCCTGAGAGGGAGAGGGCAGAGGAAGAAAAGGGGATTTCTGCTCCCACCATCTAAGGATGGAGGAAACAGGCGGTCTGGGAGAAGCCTCCTCCACCAGTGCCAATGGGCACAGCTCACTGGAGGGCCGAGTTTTCACCTGCTGGCTGTGCCTCTCTGCCAAGGCAAAAGGATGTTTAATTGGTATGGAAATAAGCCAGCAACATCCTACATCTTCTTTTCTCTTCCAGGAAGCTCATAGGGAGGGTGATTGGGGATTTGAGCTTTGCAGAGATCTGAGATATTTTTCCCCAAAACACAGATTTCAGCCTACTCTGCTCATGCTCTGCTTTTTTATATTTTCCCCGTTTTTCATCTGCTTTCCATGATTTTCTTATCATGACCGTGGTGGTGAAAAATAAACACTGCAGCCAACAATGCTGGTCTAATAAAGCTGCAGTTCAAATAGCAAAGAGAATGCAAATTAAATACCACAACCATTTAGAAAGTTTTTTTTATTAAATATGAGTACTCTCCATCTCAGCTTTAAAACATGGGCGGAGTCTATTGAATTTAATAATTTTCCTGGAGGAATGCAGGGTAAAGGTGTTGCACAAATGCACAGATAACAAATGAGGGTGATTTTTAGAAATAGCACAGAAAGGTGTAGTTGTTAAATATATGGATCATAAAGATGCTCTGCTATTGACTCAGCTTCTCCCTTCTCTTTTCAAGACTGCTTTATCTGATGTTGCTGCTCTCCATGGCTCCCAGAATGAATTTTTCAGAAACATTAATTATATATTTATAAACATAAACACCAGTAAAGTTGGCTTTTTAAGTGCATTGCAGAGAGCTCTCCGAGATTTCCTTTTGGCTTCAGTCAGAGCAGGATTGAGCACCCAAGAGCTGAATCTTTGAACTTGGACTTCAGTGCTGACATCCAGGCCCTGCTCAGGCTGCTGTCTGTCTCCAGGGGCTGGAGATACAACATTTTTCAATATTTACAGCTTGCACCTGGACATATCAATGTTATGGCCAAGTCTTGACTAACAGGAGATGTCTGCTTTTCTTTCAGGTTCTTGCAGGCAGCTCCTGTCTATAACCACCCAGCTGTTGCAGAAACCATCCTGTGGCCACCTGCTCTCCCCAGGTGCCAGCTTATATTGCAATCAGTACTCAAATTCCTCTGTGGATCTGGACTTTGGTGACCATTCCCCAGGTAATTCCAGGAAATTGCCATCCTGGGGCCTCTTCACAGCCAGTTGCTAAATTACACTGCTTTACAGCAATAGTGAGCAATGCTGCAGTTTTGTGAGTGTGGCTCAAGGTTGACTGCAGTACACCACAGCTTCCTGCTGCCTTCCAGTTTGTTGTTGATTCTTCCAGAACCATCCTTTTCTTGGCAGTTTCTGTTGTCAGTCTATTCCTCTGCAGGACCCGTGAAGCTCTAGCAGCGTACAGACCTGATTTTGCAAAAAAACTACGATGTTGCTGTAGTTTGTTTGCCTACCTGTGGATCTGAATCACCTTTTCCATTTCATTTGTTCTGAATTTCCCTTCTGAGAAAAAAGTCAAGAAAGAAGAGATGCCAGGGGGAATGCTCTTGCCTTTTCCTCTGTCTGGCTCACAGAGCTGTGTATGGTGCTCCCGTGAAGATGGGCTGTATCCAAGTTCTCAGAGCTCATCCTTTTGGGCCTCATGGAGTGCTCCAGTGCCGGGAATGGCTGGTCTCCAGAAATGGCCATGCTGAGCTTGGGGTTGCTGTAAAACCTCTCATTTTGCAGGTGTTTGGTGCAGTGTGGGAAGGCACAGCATCACCTGCACGGGACCAGCAACACACCAGAAATTAAAGGACACCACTGACTGGCATTTGCCATGGGAAGTTATCTCCAGCCAGAACTGGTTTTGAGACAAAAAATACACCAGGCTGGATGCTGCCATTAAATTATGCGTTATAGGGTGTGGTGGTTTAGCACAGGCTGGTTTTTGGTAGCTGGGAGGAAGCCAGAGAGGTGGTTTCTGTGAGAAGCTGCTGGAAGTTTCCATGCTGTCCAGCAGAGCCAAGCTCTGATGTCTCTGAAGATGGACACGTTGATGGCCCATTTAGAGAAATTGGTAATGCCTTTGTGATGACATATTTAAAAAGAAATCAAAACCACACAGGAACAGTTTGTGTTTTTTTCTCAGGGGTGGTGAGGTGCATCCTGAGACCATCCTGGTGCCAGGTGTGTGGCCTTGCAGCCACCGTGGCTGCTGCCGTCTCGGCACAGCCCATGGAGAGCTTTGCCTGCTGTCCTGGTTTAAAGCCTGGTTTAAATTTGGAAAGAAACTCCCGAAGGGGTCCCTCTAGAAAAGCAGATTCAAGTGGCCCCTCCCCCAACTAGTTCAGGAAAAGATTTCCTTGGAGAAAAGTGGGAAAAACCTGTTTATTTTACAAGCAAAGCATTCACAAGAACAAAAAAACCCCTGAATATTATTAAACGATAAAACCTCTTGCTGTTCTGAAGAGATGGCAAATTCAGAAAGTCCTTTTTGTGGGGTGTAGCTCAGCTTGCTCAGTCTCTTATCAGTCCCTCCGGTGCTGGGAAATGCCACATCCTGGCCCTGGTGGGCCACAGGTGTGAGCTCCTGTGGTGGTTTTCGCTTCTTTTCTTCTCTGCCAAGGTCATGATAAAGATGCAGGAAATGCCAAGCTCGAGTTTGGACTTGCAATGTTTATTATCTCTTATCTATTTACAGTACTTACAGACTCACACACCATGAGCTCATTGAAAATGAAGGTAAAATGGCAAGCTTCTAACTCTTTCCCAGGTCTTTTAAGCAATAATTACCCAATACCAAAGTGACACCTATATTGTTTATGTTTTTGACCCAATAATGACCACCCAAGGCCTGAGTGCAGACCAATTACAGAAAACCACCTAAACCCATGAAGAAGAAGGAAGAAGAAGGTGAAGAAGGAGGACAAAGACAACACCCAAAATTCTCCATCTTGACCCATGTATATTAGTATACAAAACCCCAAATTCTAAATTTCTAGGACTACAATAAGCTCCCAGTGTTTTTCTGGGTTTTCAGTCCAGAGCTGGTTTAAGCAATTCCAAGAAAAAGAAAAGCCACAGTCCGAGGAGCTTCTCTGTCTCAGCTAGCTAAAAAAACTAACTGAAAACAAAGGAGAGCTCTCTCTCTCTTGGCTGTCAGTGCTGCAGACAGCACAGTCCAGGAGAAGGAATGCAGGCAGCAAGAGCAGTTTCTGAAAACAAACTGCACACCTTTTTTCCCTCTTTTGCTCTCAGAAGCAGTCTCAAAGGTGCAGAACTTAATATCCAGCATTAACAGAGCAGATGACTGGGGATACAAGCATCATAAAGCCATCCTAGGACACCTGCCTGGCTGCCTCTAGCCACTTGGGCAGGGGCAGTGGCTGTGGCTTCTCATTTTTGGCACATGAAGAGAGGTGTTCAACAGTGCCAGTGCCACATTGGCCAGCACCAGCCGTCACCCATATGGCGGGCCATGGCTGGCAGTGGAAATATGGTGAGTGATTCTACAACACAGAACCTAAACAAAATCAGCTTCTCAGCGCTGCAAGATCCTGCAGGAATCTTTGAACTGGTGGAATTTGTTGGCAGTGGTACTTAATGAGCAGCAGGTTTTTTTTCCTCCCAGTCGGAGAAGGAGGAGGAAGCGAGGACATGTGGAAAAGGACAACGTGGCGGCACCAAGACCAGTGAAAAGAAAGAAGGAGAAGACGTGGTCCAAGCATCAGAATTGAGATTTCTCTGCAAGCCATGGTGAAGACTATAATAAAACAGTCTCCCTGTAATCCATGAAATGCATGGGGGGATGCTGAGATCCACTCACAGCCCGTGAGAAAAGGTGTTCACGCTGGAGCGGGTGGATGCTGAAAAGCTGTAATCCCATGGGAGACCCGAACAGAGAGGGCCCTTGTTTTCAGAGACAGCGAGCTCCTGCTTCCAAACCAGAGCAGCATATCCTTAAAAGACTACACCCCGTGAACGAAAATCACCCATGCCATGGCAGTTTTGGGAAGACTTTTTGCCCATGGGAAGCACTCATGTTATAGCAGGTCGGACAGAACTGCTACTCATGAAATTAGAACCACACTGGAGAATTTCTGTCTCCTTTGGGAAGAACCCTACAACAGAGCAGAAGAGAGACTCCTCTACCTAAGTGAACTGAAGAAAAATTTTGAGTGATGAACTGACCAAAACCCACACATACTGTCTCCCTGCATTGTTGGTGGGAAGGAGGGAGAGGCTGGCTGGAAAAAATGTGTTTTAAAGGCTTGTTTTACTCCTCATTATCCTCTTCTGGCTCTGTTAAAATAAATTTACTTTATACCTGTAAGTCTGAGCCTGTTTTACCCGTAGAGTGCTTTTCTCTCAATCCTTATCTCAACTCATGAGCCCTTTCTTACAGTTTTCATGGGTGCCTGGCATGTTAACAAGTGTCAAACCATGACACCAGAAGAATAAATAAAAATTAAAAAAAAAATTAAAAATCCCTCTCTCAGTCTTCAACCCACCAGTTCAGCAGCACAGACTGAAAAAAACTGAGTGTTTTATCCATGGTGGATTTTGGGGCATAAGGAGTTTAAAATCTGTGCCAGTTGTCAGATTGGAAATACCTGGTGGTGCCCAAGTTTTGGAAGGCCTCCTGAATACCTGAAAAAATTGTACACATATCTCAAAAAAGGGCCCAACTCCAGCACACACTTTGATTTAGTTTTTTAACCATCCAAAGGTTCTTCATGGAGTAATTGCATCTGTGTTTTTTCCCAGTTGAGTTTAAATTAAGTACAGCAACTTTGCTGCCACCAAGCCTCAGATAAACAGGGGCATGTGAGAAGAAAATTACCCACCATATAATTTCATTCCCCGTAAGCAAAACAGTAAGCAGGCCTGAGGCTATTTTTCACTGTTTTATGACAAAAATAGAGTAAAAAATCAGATACTGGGAACTGTCAGTGTTAAACATCATCATCTGTGTATGTGAAGCTTGCAGAGTAGCTGTTAGTAGATCTTTCAAGGTTAATGTAACTGATCTTATTTTGTTGATTGAATAAATGATTATTTCCAGAGGGATTAGTTATAATCCAGAAGTTAACATGTAATTTTATGTTTGATTGTGCTCCTACAAATCTTCCATATACCCTCTCAGGCAGACATCTCTGCAAGCTCAGCACTTTTTGTAGAGGGATTTGCTGCAAATCAAACTATTGTGCTGTATTTTTGTACGAGACCTGAAAAGAAATATTGCAATGATGCATTTTCTCCTTTGAAAATGCCAATTCATTGAAAATGAAAGGTTTCACAAAACTTTGGCCAAGATGTATGACTTCCTTATTGCTCTTCTAGTTGTCATGATGCTGAGAGTCCTGAGTTTCTACACCCACTTTCCTTGGAACCCTGGCTTGCATGTATCCTTTTAGACATCTGTAGGAGATGGTAAAGGGCAAATTCTGTAGACCTGGTGTTGAAAAGTCCCCCCATGGGACTTTGTGCATAGACAAATAGGACTTAGCAAGTGTAAGGAATGTGAAATGGGGGCTGGAAAGGAAGAAAGATAAAGGGTGGCTGAGTGTGCATCTTCTCCATGAGCTCCTGTTGTGCTATCAGCCCACTTCTCTGGTGCTCAGCTGGAATATGCTGCAAAGTGGAGTCACCTTTGGCTCTATGCACAGGGACAAAGGAAATATTTTCAAAGCAGGGCATCTTTCCAAACTTAATCAGCCAAAACATTTTTAAGCCTCACCAATCCAGCTTACACAGCTATTTTAATTTAATTGGCATTATTAAGTTTTTTAAGGAGGAGAAAGATACACCATAAAACAAGTGTGAATATAGAGATAGCTTCAAGATGTTTAGAAGTGCATCAATTTGCCACTGCACAGAAATATTATTGAGAGTGTGACCTGCATAATGCAAACTCTTTGCTTTCTCACCAGGTACTCCAAGAGGAATCACAAACATTAGAGAAGCTCAGGAAGTCACAGCATTCACATCTATTTTTCAGCTTTGCAGAAGTCCATGTTTTCCAACGTTGTAATATAGTTTACTATATATCATCTTTCTAATTATATTAATATAATTATATTTATATTGATATTTTCCATACTAATGCTTAATTTTTTTAATGTGATGGCCCCTTGGAGAGATAGTGAGTATGCCTGGGTTTTTGAGTGTTGCAGCCTGAGAAAGGGGTCTGCTCCACGTGATTTGTTTTCAAGTCCATCTTGGCACAAGAGCAGCAGTGCAGAGCTCATGCACAAGTCCAAAGGGATCAGGGGGTGCCCAGAACCCAGGGATGGACTGCAACATGAACTGGGGTTCTTGGTAAATAATTCACCATGAATGGCATGTCCTGAGAGGCTGCTGAGGTGTTTCCTAGGATTTACAAGCTCCAGACCCTCCTGTTCACCCAGAGGTGATTACTGCCTCCATAGTAGCAGGTTTTGCCTCTGCCTCCTGGTAAATCAACATTTCTCTGAGTTCTTCTCCCCCTGCACTGCATTGGTGTGCAGGCCCCCCCAGACTACCACCAGCATCTTCTCTCTCTCTTGGAAAAAGGTTTATCTGGCAGATGTATTCTGTTGGGGAAGATGAATCAGGAAAACCTTATAAATATGACTTTTTAGCAAAAGATTCTGAAAATATGAAACCTATAATAGAAATAGAAATGGAAGCTTACTTTGAGTTTTAAGATACCGAGTCTTAGTTACTATATAACCTGAAAACAATAGCCTAGCCAGCTGAAGAGGAATCCCTCTTGATTGAACAATACCTTTCTGCTGGCTAAGGGATCCAAAGGTCGATGTAGCAAAACAAAAAAGTCTAAAGAGTAGTTTTTAGAGTTTAAAATATAACATAGTATGGTAATGTAGTAGTTCTTATAGGCTATATGTAGATTCTATAGGATTTTGTGTCTTGTATTGGTTGGTCACTGTAAATTAGAAGATTCATCACAAAAGGAGATATAATGCATTGTAAAGAGGACCTCTGCACTCTATTCCCTGCTCTCTTGCTCTCTTACCTCTTCCCCCTGCTCTCTGACCCCTGCCACCATGCTCCCTCGCTCCCTTCTCTCTTTAACTCTTACCCCCTTGTTCTTTCTCCCTCTCTCTTTGGGACTTCCCTTCAGCCGAGGCTGGTGGCTGAAGGCAAGGCCCTTTTTACCCACGACCCGTGCAATAAAACCACGTATTCTAGAATATCTCAGGTCAGCAGAATTCCTTCTCCCTGCCGTCAGCGGATCCTCCGACAGTATTCCTTCCCTCGTCCTCTTGGGGATGCTGCTTTTGCTCAGACACCTTCCTGCAGAGGGTGAGCTGGGAAATCTGCTTGTGCATGACTAGGACTCCTCTGCTGCAGTCTGGATCAGGCAGGAATCCGTAAAGAGGTGTGCAGCAGAGGTGAGGCTGAGGTGCCAAGTGTTGCTGGTTCAATGCCCATGGAGAAGCGAGACCCTCAGGTGGATTTGTTACTGCTGCAGGATAATCCACCCAAGGGATGGGATGTGCTTCTGGTCTCCCTCCCCACATCCTTCCCATCCTTCCCTGTGCACGGTGCCCGCTGGAACCTTTGGCACAGGCAGGATCCGTCTGCCTCTGCTGCAGCTCTCTAGGGCTGCTGGGGCTGGCTTTAGATTGCAGTCTTGGATTTAATCACTGTTTTGACAGGCTGCAGAAAAATATTGCTGTTGGCACCAGGAGCAGAAGGAACATGAGCAGCCCCAAACAGAATGAACTGAAGAAAAAGAGCTTGTTTAGCTGGGGGCTTCTCTCCCCGCTAAATTTCAGCATCTGGCAGCAAGTGGCAGAGGTGTTAGACCTTCTCAAAAATAGGTGACAGGCATAATTTCGAATAGGAAGTATTAGACAAGCCCCAGAAATGGACTCCAGGGAAAGGTGAATGCTCTGGGCTGGTTTGCTTTCAAACACAGTGCCCATAAATAACAGCTTCCAAGGCATGGGGTGTGGCAATGATTCCTGTGTTCCTGTTAGGGACTAAAATGAACTGACACCCTGTAAGCTTCACGCCCTAGACTTGCATGTCTAATATTCTGTAGGATGTGAAGTTTTCTGCAGCCCTTTCTATTTACTTGTACACATAAATAAGCAATTAAATTGAACCTGTTGTATCTGTCAAGGGATGGTCCTTTGTGGGGAAGATCCCCCTGTGTGTGTGTGAAGATGCACTGAAGGAAAGGGAGGCATTCCCAACCAGTGTTAGCTTGCTGCTTCTTATTTTCTCTACCAAAATTTATTATTTTCATGCCCAAATTTCTCTTTACTGTTCAGGGATATTTACCTAAACAAATCTGTACATCTGCAATGCAGAAGAGAGTGGAAGCTATACTCTCTTCTGTGTTCAGCAATATGTTGTACAGGAATTTCCATAATTAGCTTCTTTCAGCTGTAGGTTTTCCTTACAGTTTTCTGTCATCCTAATGGCATTGGAAGTATTTTAACGTTATTGTAAGTTAAGAGTTTTGGATTTTTTTTATACCAGTGGTACAAATTCAGAGCTTTAATTGTGCCTGTAGATCCTCTTCATAGGTATTCATTTTTAATACCTATTATGGAATTCATATGTGGGGAAATAGGTATTACAGATTACTTTTATTGCCACTGTGGTGTGTTCCACTCTTCTTAGCAAGACTGTGGGCAGTTTTGTTTAGATATCTATTATTCATCACTTGCCTGATATGTGCAAATGGGGGTGATTTTCAAAAGCTCAGCCATTTAAAATCAACAGGTTTTAGCATTATGCTGTTGGTTTCCCAAGAGAAGCTGACTCAAGGAAAGTGCAAGGAACCAGCCAAATAGTTAAAAATTCTTCCTGTGAGATGATCAATCTTTCTCAAATAGAATTGTGGCCCTTGGCATGCTTAAATTACTATTGATTTAATGGTAAAAAAAAACATTTTTATTAGTTTTTATTTTATTTGTCCTTTGCACTGAGATCCCTCAAAACCACAAGTATTTATACAAACAATCTGTGATCATATAATAAATAGTCTTCACAATTTAATTAAAAAGTCAAGCAGCATAACTATTTTTCAAGCCCAATGAGTAAAGATCCTGCCATTTTTATGTCATAAATCAGGATACAGACTGTCAGTTTAATCTCCTCTGTTCTCAGCTGATGCACCCATGGCATAATACTGTGTTGATACGAGCACTTGAGCATTTTCTCAAATGCTTCAGAGTTAGCCCAAGAGCTGTAGTAAGCCCAGGCTGTGTTTGTATTTCTTATTGCCCTCCTGAGTGGATGATCCCTGACCCTTGCTGGTGTGTTTCTGGGCTGAGCTGTGTGTGGTGGCAGGCAGTGATGAGTGTGGCTGTGGTCCCAAAATAAACACCCCTGGCTCTTGCCCCAAGGCAGTGACATTTCCTGGATGTGGACGTGTTGTTCTGTGATACACAAACCCACCAGTGCCTGCTGGCATATTGCCATTTCACTGCTGTAAAACCCTTCATTCAATGCATTCCATCGTTTGTCACAGACAAATTGCTGGGTCTGTTCTCCCGTTGTCCATGGAAAGTCAGGGAGTTGTGGTTGCCTCACCAGGGTGTGGTGAGGGAAGTGCTGGCTCTTGCTCCTTCTGCCAGCACTCATTAGGGTGCTGTTTATTACACAAGGTTGTGGAATTATCTTCTGCTTCAGGCCTGGGCAGAATGGCCCTTCCTGCAGAAATCGTCTGTTAAATGCATCTGTCCTTTCCAAAGGGATCCACAGAGCTCTGCAGGACTCCTGGGAAAGGGTGTTGGAGCACAGGGTCTGCTGTGGGGGGCCATTAACAGGGACAGAGGGGACATTGCAGACTCTCTATGGGAAGAATATTGTCACCTTGGCACCCGGTTACACCTGTGCATCCTTTCAGCTGTGATGACCGAGCTGGGTGCCCTGTGTGGCACTGGCAGCATCAAGTGACTCCCAGCATCGTGGCTTTGCTGGGGAGTGCAGCTGTTCTGGCACTGTCAGATTCATGTTCTGAATAAGTTTCCATCTAAAATCCTTCTGATGGCTGTGGAAAGACATTTGAAGAAAGACTTGCTGCATGGCCAATCTTGCCTTAACCTCCTGTGCTGCACTCACCTGAATGCAAGGTTTCTTCCCAGCTGCAACTGGCCCATGTAAATGCCTGGCTGTCCCTGCCCTTACCTGTGCTGGTGCTCTGTTCAGCTTTATCATTTCAGAGATTTTAAACTGAAAATAGGAATATGATTTCCAAAGTCTGAAAATGGCACACGTAGACACCTGCACATGGGCTCTGTGGGACCTGCTGGTGCACAGATATCAGAGACTACCTGGATCTAGCTCATAGGGTGTGGTTTATAATGGGAGCTTCGAAAAGTTTTCAGATTTCCCTTGGACTGCTGGAAAGTACCACTCTGACAGCCCTTTAGCACAGGATTTAACCTGGAGAAGAGAAGACTGATTGGGCATCTCATTAATGCACGTAAATATCTCCAAGGTGGGTACCAGAGGATTTTCTGACTTTTGGGTGATGTCCAGTGATTGGACAAGGAGCAATGCCCATAACTAAGCCATGAGAAATTTCACCTCAACACAAGGAAGAACTCCAGATTAAAGGTGGCAGAGACCTGGAACAGGAAGGTCATGCAGTCTCCCTCCGTGGAGAACTTCCAAGCCTACCTGGAATTGTTTCTGTGTCACCTGCTCCAGGTGACTCTGCCTTGGTAAGGGGGTTAGACTATAAATGGTGGGTGAGCAGGTAAGAGATGCTGCCAAGAATCCTGCCAGCCTGATCATCAGAAAAATCCATAGCTGAAGCACTCAATGTGCAGGGAATTGAAATGAAGTTCAAGTGAGGCTGAGCAGGTGTTTGTTCAGCAGCTTGTTTAGACTTTAATCACGGTTAAATATTTTAGTTAGATAATTGTTCTATCAGCTGATAATTTGAAATGCATTGAAGAACAATATGCTAAAACACATTCAGTGGGAAGCAGCAAAGGAGGTGAGTTTGGATTCCTTCTTGTTCATTTCTTGCATACCATCATGTGGTTCCTATGTTTTCTGTGTGCATTTTCCTGTGCAAACACTGTCTCCAAATACACATTTACCACCACTGCCTGACACGATAGCTTGGGAAGCCAGGACTCATTATCAAAGGCCAAGGCCTCTGTGTAATTTGCCTTGGATCAGGAGTTGTTGTTACACTTCCAGCTGTGCTATGGGAATTGGGACTAATTTCCTAGTGATGATATGCCTGAGTTTTCAATTTATGTAGTTTTAGGATTCAGGATCTCTGTTTCTCACAGGCTTTGCTCTACTAAATGCCAAGTTGCTAGGTGGTTTCAAAGTCCTTGAAGTAAAGCTATGTACAATTTTTTTTTAAGAAGAAATGAATTTAAGCTGTGCTTCAAGCTATGTTTTCTTCATTTTATGGCATTTCTGTGTGCTGGGACAAAGAGCATTACAAGTTTAATGGCTTTTGTGTGGTCTTTCTGTAGGACACAAGCCATCACAGGAGGCTGTGTGCCCCCAAAAGCTGTTCAGTGCATAGCAGTGAGCCTTGACCTGTGCTGGAGGTGGTTGGATGCTCGAGGTAGCTGGAGGCTTTCCTGTTTCCAGCTGGTTCCCTGCAGCTCCCTGGGCTGAAGGTGAGGAAATCTGTGCACACTGCAAATCATGAGAGATACCAAATTCTCCATGTTGCCAGGGAAACATCCAGCTGTAGACACAACCCTTAAGCTTTTTGCTCTCTTTGCTCAGTCCCACGGACTGAGCAGCCCCTCATGGACTGCCAGTTTGGCTGCTGTTGGTGGAAACTGGGAATGCTGCAAAATCTTGAGGGGGAAAACTAACTTTGTAGACCTTGGCGAAGAAGACTCATACAAAGAAAATGGGAAACAAATAAGCAAAAAGCTATGCATTTTGTTGTTGGGGTATTTTCCCCCTTAAAACTAGAGGGCTTTGTTTTGATCGAAGTGTTTGTGCGTTTGGGGATTTGCCATGAAGGTGCCAAAAATAGTGTGTTCCTGGGCAGGGGATTGCAGCGATTTGGTGGCCTCCATCCAAGGCTCAGCAATTCCCCACAGAGACCTCCTGAGAGCAGGTAGAACTGGTCCAGGTAAGCACCAGGACAACGGGCCAGAGCCCAGATATGTGGGGCTGCCACAGGGCACACAGCCTGTGGCACAGCAAGCTTTGGGGAATTACAGTGAGCTCCACACTGAGCTGACAGCTGGGTCTTGCTGCCAGCGAAGCCAATGGCAAAGCACTGACTGTTTTCAGAGCAGGCAGGCTGTGCCAAAATTGGCTGCTGCTATGTCTCATTTTCATGGAAGTTAATTACCTACATCTTCAGGTTCAATTACCTTTATGGAGATGGGCATTGAATCTGGCCCCTGCTGGTTTCTCAGTCCCCTTTGGACTGGTTTCTGTGGTCTCTGAGGAAAGACCTGTTTCAGGTGCATTTTTGTCTTACCTCTGCAGAAAGAGCCTTGGTTGGTGACACTCATGTTGTTGTCCCTGCTTTATTATTCAAACTGTATGGAAATGTGCTTAGAACATGGTAGTGAGGTGGAAAATCTGTTTGGACAGGTACTGCATCTGCCAGACATGAAACTTGTAAAGGGTTGTCTGAATGCAGCTCTGACCAGGGTTTCAAATGGAAATGTTCTCTCTGAGCATGCAAGGCCAGGAACTTTGTCCATCTCTGACTTTGGCCCTCCTCTGAGCAGGGGATGGACTAGAGAATTCCAGAAATACCTTCCAGTCTAAGTTATTATTCCAATCCATATTACAGTATTACAAATGTGAATTAGTAATAATGGTATGACATATATGAGCTCTGGGTGGGTATAATTGGAATATATCCCATAGCATCCTCATTTTTCCTCTTCTCAGCAAAGTGAGATGATAAAAGTTTGTATACACTTTGTATAGACAAATATTTGTGCAGAGCACTTGTCTAAATTGAAGTCTAAAGGTACAGTTTCTGGTTATTCCAAATGCAGCCTGCAGTGTTCGAGGTTTTTGGTTGGTTGGTTGTAGGGGTTTTGTGGTGTTGTAGGGGTTTTGTGGTGTTTTAGGGTTATTGTAATCGCAATTTTTCATTTGTACTTGAATTCACTAATAAAGAGATAATTTTTTTTTACAACTGTCATATGACAAATCATGAATCTGGTAAGGAACATTTCAATGAGTGATTGCTCATTGCCCATGGCTCTCTAAGCTCATTTCAGGCTGTCTGCAGCTATGATTCTGCTGTGAAACTTTTTATCATCCAAGTAAAATGTGAAGACTGATGTGGGTCTTTAAGATGAAAGGGAAATCCTCTCCTTAGATAAGCAGCAAATTCTCCATGTTGGTGTTTCCAGTGGTGAACAGCCAGTTAATCATGCAAATCAGTGCCTTGCACTGGGCAAAAGTGATGCCAATTATTTCTGCAATGTTATGGAGTGTCACTGGAGTTACTGGGGGCAGCAGGGCAGTAGCTGGGCTGAAATGGCTTCACCATACGCTAAACCTCTGAAAGCAGTCCAAAATTTGGAATATTTAATGTATTTTTATGTTTCTTATCTGAAAATATATTTTTCCCCCTGTTACTTCTGTTTTCCGTCCATTTATTTATTGCTTAACAGTTTTATGGATTTAATATTAAAGATTTACCATTAAGAATCAAATGTGGTTTTCATGAAAGATGACAAAAACGATGTGTCCTGCAGTTTGCATTTAGACTGACTGTTTCCAAGTGCTCTGCTGTCCAGATTAATTAATGGGTGGCAGGTTCCTACTTGTTATTTTCCTTTATTTGGAATGGATGGGGAATAGAAAGGCAGATGAGAACCAAAAAATTCAAGTTAGATTAACAAAAAGATTAAAGCTTTTAAAGGAGAGCTGGCACTGTGCGCGCATGGTAACTATTAGAAAATACATGGATAGATTAAAGAAAGCTGGATAAGAGTTGGAAAGAGCTAGGGAAGCAGCTCCAGTGTTTTTCTTTATAGATGAAAATACCTGGGGTAGCAAGGAAGAGCATTCCCTGAGTTGCTGTGAGTTAAGGACTGTGGAAGAGGTTGGTATTTAATCCTGTAGGCAGAGGAATGCTGGAGATACAAAAAGCCCACCGGGTGAAAGGTGCACAGCACCTTTTTTTTTTTTTTACTGGATGGTAAAAACTGTCCAGAAGGAAATAGGTAATATGAGGGGAAACATGCTTAAAACTATTCTGGATTACCCTAGGCTGATTTGTACTGAATCTTCCCTTTTTCCTCCCCTCTTTGTGGCTTTTACAGGCTTCTATCTATTTCAAGGTTTAAAAAGTGCGTATCAATTTCTTCCCTAAGCATAGGAAGTCAAAGAGCTGAATTTTAGCTGTTAAACTAAAGCAGCCTAAATAAATGATCGTTGCTACATCAGGCAGCAAGTGTGCACCCGTCCATGAGGCCCTGAGAGGGGAAAATTGCTTGTTTTTCATAGAAGGACTGAGTTGACTAAAATATTCAGTAGTTCTTTCTGTTCAGGCTTTATTGTGAATATTTACATTTTCCTCTCAGTAGGAAGACAGCACAGGTTCCCTTCTTGGCAGAAATTTTAAAAACTGCCCCCCTCACCTGCATCCACCTTTGATGGTCAGCATGTGCTGTGCTTGTGGACAGAGGTTCATGCAGATGTTTGTGCCTGTCCACTGTTTCATTCTGTCTCTGTCCTGCAGTTGCTGTTTTGGTCAGGGCAGCTGTCTGTGGGGTTTAACAAGGCTTCACTCCACACCTTCAGGAAGCCACTGGATCCTCAATTTGACAGGAAGGTGCCTTCAGCCACCCTCAGAAAACATGGGTTTACTAGTCCTGAGTGCTTCTGGACAAAAGCTGTTTTCCTTAGGCCTGTCTTGCTCCCACTGATAGATGAGATTCATTTGAGAAGTTTTAGCAAGTCCCTCAAAGGACACACTCCTGACTGCCTGCAGGGGAGGTGCAGGAGAGCCATTTCTGGCTTCAATTGTCATTCAGTTTGCCCAGTCAAAATTCCTTGGAAACACTCCTACCTTTTTGTCCCGGCAGACTAAGAGCTGAAGTGCCCTAACAGATTCAAACCACCTGAATGACCACGGTATTAATGCCGCATAAACAGTTCTATCATTCAGCGTCACCTCACTGCGGCTAAGAGAAGTGTAATGCCAAATGCAGTGCCAGTGGCAAAGGCAGAATAACTCCAGCTGCCGATGGTACAAATTGGATTCAGCTGCAGCTTCGCACATGCTCAAGAAGCTGGAGAGAGTCAAAAGTCTGTTTAACATACTTGAGTGTTTGGGAGTAGTTATGAGGTAGATGGTATTTCCTGATCATTAATCGAGGGCCAGGGGAGAAACTCAATTGTTCAACACTGATTAAACCTGTCTTTGCTGCTCTGACTAAAATACTTCTTCACTTTGGAGCCTTCCTTAAAAAGATAATGCATCTAGGTTGTATTAAACAGAGAGTCATGTTTGGGTTTTGTTGGGTAAAGTTTTAATTTGCAAAATTGCAAGAAAGACAGCACTTAGTTGATACAAACTGTGAGATGAAGTCTTTGGTGTGAAAAGTCCTCTCTTGAGTTGACCCATCTGAGGTCAGTTTTCCCATCTGGAATGAGTAGGGAAGCCAGAGAACAGAGGAATTATGCAAGAGGCAGGAGAGGGAGGGTTTCCCAGGCTGCTCCAGGGTCTGCAGAGGCAGAGCCCATCTCTGGCAGTGCTGGGAGGTGCGAATCCAGCTTTGTCTGTGCTGAGAAATTTGGCCACTGTAGCAAAACACAAACATAGTTCCAAAGCTGTTTTAGTGAGCAGAATAGGCTCAGCTAGCAAATGGAATTCATGCTGGCACTACCTATCTCTGCTATTTTATTTTGCCAGCAGAGAAACGTGGCAGATAGAGGCAAGTGTATTTTTTTAAAAAAATTCCAGCACTAGTAGAGCTTGGCGGAGCCTGGGGCAAACCTGGTGTGAGTTGCCAACCCCATGGCTCCAGGCATGCAGAGGGAGGGATTGAGGCAAACACCAGGTCTTTCCTGGACTCACTGATAAGGTTAATGTGGGCACTAAACAGAGGCAAAACCTCTCTCAAACTCCCTGCCAAAGGACTGCTTGTTCCCAGAGGCATCTGGGAGAAGAAATATTATGCAAACTCCAGTTCTCCAGAGTGGTTTTAGGAGTATATCTGCTAAATTCAGGGGCCTGGGGATGGGTGGAAGATCTCCACAGGCAAAACATGCCAAAAGAGCATCCAGAGCTGGTCACTGCCTGCTTGTGTCTCTGTTGGGCTCACGTGGCTGCAGTTGCTGGATGGATCCAGGTGCCATCAGATTGCCCTGGGCCATGCATTTCAAGGGGACAGAAAGGGTCATAAATGTTTTTTTCCCCTTGCCTTTCTGCAGAGTGTGATCTCCAGATCTCTTTGGAAAGGGAAATTGCATACTGGTTTTCTTTGCCGGGCTTCATGAGTAGGGCATTTTTTTCTGCTCTACGGTGCAGCATGGTCTGTTTCTCACAGCTAATAACCTTGTAAATGTCAGTGTTTGAGACTCAGCCACTTAAGCAGTTTTAGTTCTTTCCTGGAGCTTGATATATTTTCCTTAAAATGCATAATTACAAAAGTTTACTAGGAGAAACTGACATTGTCAGAGCTCTCTTCCACCATAGCCTAGATCAGGTATGTGATGTGTTGAGGTTTATTTTCTCATCTCATTGCACACAATTTTGAAAGTCAGGCTCTTGGACTGGGGAGGGAGGGAGGTCTGCTCTCTTTTGCCTGCTGAAATTAGTAATAGCTAGAAGCTGTCAAGTGGTGATGGGATAAGGATAAATCTGAGGAAGGGATAGAATTGGGCTACTGCACATCACTGTGCTACCAGAGACAGACTCCCTTCACCTTCTGCTCTTCAGGGATTTCTGTCATTAAAGCAGAAAACAATGAAAGCAAAGAAAAATTGCTCTAGGCTACTCAGTGAGTCTCTGGCAAGTGCAGAAGATTGGTCCAGTCCTTGGGACATTAATGTTTATTTTTCAGAGGCAATTTTTCTTCTCTGCGCTGTTCCTTCCCAGGTGGACGTGTGGATTAAAACTCTCTCTGCATTTTTTCTAAAAAAGAATAGCTCCAACAGCTTGATTCAAACCTCTCAGAAAGCTGCAGTGCCACCCCAGCTGTGCAGGTAGTAGCTCTTGGGGCTGTTTGTGGGGTGTGTATTGTGGGATCCCAGTGGAGGATCTTGCTGGGCTTCCTGCTGCTGCTGCTGTGGCTTCTCTGCCTGGTGCCACATGGCATAGGCTCTTCTTGTGTCACAGATACCACATCCAGCTCTTCCTGCAGTTTTCATTTTTTTCCTCTACTTTCTCTTGTCTTTCAGTGTTTTTACAGGTATTCCTTAAAAATAAGAAGAAAGAATGAGTACAATGGATAACTCTATGTATATATCCACCCCATAATCCCCCAACAATTTAATAATCTAAAATGCAGTTTATTTGCCACATCCAGACCTTATCCACCAGCAAGCTGTCCTGCTGGACTTTCTGCCAGCAGCACATAGCAATGAATGAGAGGGGTGTGAAAGTGAGAGGGGTGTGAAAGTGAGAGGGGTGTGAAAGAAAACACACGGAACATTGTGTTTGTCAGAAAGCACTAAAGAAATTGCTGCTAGAGCAGAAGGAGTGTTGGATTGTCCTGGGCCATTCCCAAGAGAAGTGCTTCAGAGAGAGCCAGAGGGGCTCTACTACCCAGGTATTCTCCAGGGTATCTGAGTTATCAATATAATTGAAAATGGTCCATGGTGCAAGGGGTAAAAGCCTTTTACCCGATGCACTGATGAAAAAATGAAAGTTTTGCTTCATTGCCGGGCAAGGAAGATCTGGAAAGAAATGTCAAGAAAGGAAGGCTGAAAAGAAAGACAAATAATCTGCTTGCTTTATGAGAGAGGAAAGACTTGTGGGACATTCAGTGGTGTTTGTTGTATGAGATGCCACCTCCATGGTTCAGGGTAGCTCACTTGCCCTGTGAACTGTGGTCCCTGTGAGGTCAAAGCCATGGGGCACTGGTGCAGCCTTTGCTGTTCCCATCTCACTCAAGAGGCAGAATTTTCTTTTCCCATTTTAATCTGTGCCGGTGCTGACAGCAGCATTTGCCCAAGCAGAAGCTGCTCTTACAAGAATTACGTTCCTTTTCTAAAATTGCTTCCACCAGTGTTTGCTTAAAAAGAATTCGCATGGCTGCCACGCCAGCTCTTAAATGAGAGCTGCTCACAGAGCAGCTCAAGAGATCTCCAGAGGAGCAGCAAATGAAAAGTCTTTTCTGTTTCTGGACTCCTAATCTGCTCTGAAGCAGGGCTGTGAGCCAGCAGGGTGGGGGGAGCCCTGTCTGGATACTGAGCCAAGGACTGGGCAGGCTGGCTGGGCTAGCTTGTATTGAGAGCTGGCTTGCTCCTTCTCCCTCCATGCTTGGCTTTCCTTTTGTTTCTAAAACTCCATTTGGAGCCAGAGCAGCAGATTGGAGACCAGTTGTGTGAACAGTGTGGGGAGAGACCTGGACCAGAGCAGCAGCTGTGAGCTGGGATGTGACTGGTGGAGGTGAAGCCTGCAGGGGAAGGAGAAAAAAAGAAATGCTTTGGGTTGGTAATAAGGTTGTTCTTTCCTGCCTTGGCTGCCAGAGGGATGCTGGGTGTCGAGAGCTACTGAAAAGGAGACTTTTTCTGGCAGAGGCATGCAAGGCTCCTGACTACAACCCAGTGTGAGGAGGATTTGGCACCCAAACAAAGTAATTCTGTGCTGAGGCGCTCTCTCCCAAAGACCTGTCTGAGGGGAGAAAAATAAAGGGAAGGAGGAGAAAAACAGCCAGCAGGAATACCTTAGAAAGAGCAACTCCTGGCTGATGCTGCTCTGCAAGCCTTGAGACTCAATGGTGACAATTGCAAGGTCCTGGACAAGAAGGAGAGCAGCCGGAGCTGCAGGCACAGAGCTCCAGATTATTTGCAGACACCTGGGCCAGGCTGATGGAAGCTGGGTGAAAAGCCACGTCTCAACATGCAGAAGTAGAAATGTCACATTGAAAATCATGAGACGGGTGACAGCCCTTGAAACATTACAGTGACACTGCTAAATGGGAGGCCCAAAGTTAAAGGAGATGTGCCTGCTCCTGCCATTTGGGGAACAACCACAGGGGCTGTCACAAGGGCATGCAGTGACAGGACAAGGGGGAATGGCTTCAAGCTGAAGGAGGGTAGGTTTAGATCAGATGTTAGGAAGAAATTAGGGAGGTGTCGGCAAAAAAGACTCCAGAGAGCCCATTTTTCAGCAGGAAGCTCTTAGAATTTCACCCATGCAGGTTGAAATATCATTTTTTTTCAGTAAGGAGGTAGAATTAGCAAAATTAAATTTTAGTCTTTGAATCCATCAGATTGTAGGAAATGGAAGCAAAAAAAAAAAAAAAAAGGAAAAGAATGGGTGTTTGCAAACATGATGCTTATTTAACATTATTTTTTGTTCTCAAAACCAGCATGCTGACTTTATTATCAGCCAAACAAACTATGCTGTCTGTAAGCCTAATAATGACTACTGTACCCCCACTGCATATCTCCCAACAATTTTTGATTGCTGCTGAGAAGACATTGCTGGCAATTCAGGACTGGGAATTCAGAGAACACTATTTTTCAGCAGAGTACTATGAAGTGTCAAAGAATTACTGAGAGCCACCAGTCTAAGGCTGATGTTATTTATATCCTCTGTGTCTGGTACAAATGATAAATCTGCAAAGACAGTGAGGATCATATCCTGCAGCCCTTACTGTAAGGGCATTCCTTACCCATAAATTGAAAACTAATGTTTATTTCTCCTTAATTAAATACTCCATTATCCACTTTAAAATATTTAAAAGAAAGTAATGTAATCAATATACCAACTATGCCTCTGCAAACATATCTCATAGGCAGTAAGTGCCAGGTTTGCTTTCTTTGCTGAATTATGAGTGCTTTGGAAAGGATAGGTGGAACATTGTGGGTTGAGATGATATGTAAATGCAAAAATAGTGGTTTTTTGGTAATGCTTAGTATATTAATTGATTCAATTTTTTTTTTTTTTTTTTTTTTTTTTTTTTTTTTTTTT
>VXBN01010209.1:45802-57622 GCA_013397395.1 Sinosuthora webbiana
TTTTTTTTAATGGGCAACATTTCTCCTACAATCTTCATCTGCTTCTTAGGCGTGTTTGTATGTGTGTGTGTGCCTATAAACATAAAATTATTATCCAAAGCAGAGAATTTTGTGTTCCCCTTGGGCTTACTCTTCATGTTGATTGAATGTTTTTTTTTTTGGGTTTTTTTTGAGGTCTTCCATACTTGGTTTAGAAGCTGATGGGACCACTGCATAAGGTGTGGGTGCAGTGAAAGGTTTTCTCTTGCATGAGGCCTGAGTGAGATGAGTGAATGCCCGGCTGCTCCCTGCTCCCTGCCCATGGTGATAACAGGCTCCTGTTCTTGCTCCTGTGTGACCACTGAGGCTTCACATCTCAGAGACACCAAGTCTCAGAGACTTTCAAAAATATGACCTAAATAGTAGGGAAGGGAGGAGAAGCCTGGCAGTAACCAGGTGGAGGAGTGCAGAGGTTATTTTCTTCTTCAGTCCTTAGGGAACCAGGTCAAAATCAGGCTTTAAACCACTGAGGAAATAAATGCTTTTTTTTTCCCAATAAAATAAATATTCTGCAGCCTCTCCTCTCCCTTACTGGTAGCTGGAGGAGTTCAGCCAGAAGCATAAAGTGCCTGATTTAGTGTCCACATGTTCTCAGCAGGTACTTTCTCCCCCTCCTGTTATTGCCTTGCAAAGTGTCTGTTGTACTGAGGCAATCAAGGGGAATTTGTGCAGCCACTTTCTTTCCTCAGAAAAATATTCCTAGTGGTGTGATGATAGGAAAAAAGTCTTTTGTGAAGATTATCTGTCAGTTGAATTAGTTTACATGTGCTTTTAATGCCAAGAACCTCAGACTGCGTAAAAATAATAAAAATGAAATGTCAAGCAAATAAAAGTTAATTAAACACACAGCGAGAGAGGCTTAATTTTAGTCCTAAAAGGAGCTGAAGCTTTTGCAGAACATCTCTACAAAGGTAACAAAATCCCTCACTGCTAGGTGTAAAACATCCCCCACTCCCTGGCAAGAAATGAGCACAGCACCTGAAGAGCATCTGTACTCCAGACACCACCAGGTGTGGAAGAGGTCATTTGCTGGGTTGGGGAAATAAGAAAGCAGTGAACTAACACAGACCCTCCGTGAATTGTTGTATATTACTAATATTCTTGAAAATCTTTATACAGAAAGAGCTCTGAGTTATTCCAAGCCAAATGCAACACAAGATTTAAAGGTCAGCTCCTTTTCCCATGGCAGTCCATGGATGTGTGTGTTTCACAGGAAGCCAGGCTGAGCTCCAGGCTCTTCCCAGAATGTTTATTCCAGCATATCAGCCATGCTGAAGCAAAGGGGAGAGCCAGAAGAGCAAACAAGGCAAGGCAGTAAATGCTGCAGCATGGGCAGGTGGGTCTCCACTGAAACAAGTGTTTGCCTGACTTGGGCACAACAGCAGAGGTTTTCACAGGACTGTTCACTTCCCTGGCTGAGACTCCCAACAAAGGTAATAAAACTGTAATTAAATGCTTCTCCATCACCATAGTTCACTCAAGGATGCAGACAACAGATGTGTGCTCTGGTCCAGGGCAGCTCCCCACAGGGTCTGAGTAGGGAGCAGAGCTGCAGGAAGGGCTGACATCCAATATCTGGGTCTCTGCCTGACCCTTCAGGACCACAGGTTGGATAGGGAATTGTTACAGTTCTGGCTTCTTTTCCTCTGCCAAGGTCAGGATGAATAAATCACAGGAAATGCAGATGTTGAGTTCGGACTCGGGTGTTCACTGTTTCTTATCCATGTACAGTCTCACCAGGTGTGAGCTCCAACCAGCAAGTTAGAAAACAAAGGTAAAATGGGGAACTTCTAACTCTTTCCAAGGTTATTTAAGTGATAATTACCCAATAACAAGGTGACACCTATATTATTTATACTTTTGACCCAACAATGACTGCCTGAGGCCCGCAATGTGGACCTTTTTCACCCAGTTACAGAAAACCACCCAAACCCATGAAGAAGGAGGAAGAAGGTGAAGAAGAAGGACTTAGACAATGTCTTAAATCCTCCATCTTGACTCACACACATTACTATATACCAAAACCCCAAAATCTAAGTTTCCAGAATTCCAACAAGGAATGTCCTAAAAAAATAAATTAAAAAAAAAAAGGCATGAAAGCCCACAGAGCAAGGGCTATCAAATCAAAATGAAGGGATACCAAAGCAAAATTACAGTGGTGGGTGAGGCTCTTCTGGTGGGAAACCTCCCGTCCTGGTCAGGACCCCAAGCCTGCTTGAATGTCTTCAGCCAGTGGCAGAGGCTTGAGGCTACAGCCAAAATAATGATGCCAGGACTTGTTCACAAACACCCCCCAAATACACCATGAGAGTTGTATCCTCAGGCAGCACAAATGTCAGGAAGAGATGGAGAAGAGAGGTTGGCTCCCCATTTTATTTATGTTACAGGGCTATATGCTACATTTCCTGATTAATTTTGAAAATATATAAGTGGGCAACAGAAGATATGAGACATGCTGTATTTAATCTTGGAGTCTACAAGGTTTTCCTCACCCTTGACCCATCACTGATTTATGTGTTCTGTGGAATGTACTGACTTTCTTAATGGATGGGTAACATAAATTCATATCCCAGGAAGTGATAAGTTGCCCAAAATGTCAGAGCTTCAGACTGATGGGGTTCAGTCAGGCTCTTTTCTTTAGTCTTTCTCTGCATTCTGAATGCTTTTTNATATGGGGGGGTGGGCAGGGGAAGGTGCTCTCATTCTGTTTATATTATTTTGAAGTACAAAAAGAAGAAAAGATCAACATCATCAGGAAAGCAGATTTCATCTTGACAAGTAACTTTGTTTTGAAATGTAATTATTGGGTCAGACCCACAGCATGGGTAACCCCTAAGGTTTTGTGTCCTTGGAGAGTGGGAGAAGGAGCAGGGATGAACAAGGGGATAATAATGCAATGACAGTTTTTTTCATTTTGCTTTCTCTGTACTTACAAAGAAGTAGACCTTGTTGCTCTGTTGGTGAGCTTGCAGTGCAAAGCAAAGAGAAACAGCCAACACTTGCTGTTAGATGCACANCTTTTTTTTAGCACCATCTAGGAACCACTTGCACAAAGTGGATGGTATTTTGGTAAACGCTTCACATGTAATCTTTAACAATATAACAGCTTTGTTAATCACTGTAACAGATTAAACGCTCCTTCTCCGAGTTGGCCTACTTTGGAGGTTAAAATTATACAGCCTAAAAAGGAAAAAAAATATGGGGGGGTGGGCAGGGGAAGGTGCTCTCATTCTGTTTATATTATTTTGAAGTACAAAAAGAAGAAAAGATCAACATCATCAGGAAAGCAGATTTCATCTTGACAAGTAACTTTGTTTTGAAATGTAATTATTGGGTCAGACCCACAGCATGGGTAACCCCTAAGGTTTTGTGTCCTTGGAGAGTGGGAGAAGGAGCAGGGATGAACAAGGGGATAATAATGCAATGACAGTTTTTTTCATTTTGCTTTCTCTGTACTTACAAAGAAGTAGACCTTGTTGCTCTGTTGGTGAGCTTGCAGTGCAAAGCAAAGAGAAACAGCCAACACTTGCTGTTAGATGCACAGTGCATTAATTGCATGAAGACATGAGCATACAGGTCCTTTGCTGGTAGTGGCAGACAGACAGGGAATACAGTCATACATCAAAATTTCTTTCTTGTGGAGGAGCTGTGGGATTACCTGTACATCTCTTTATGACCACTTGGTTAAGAAAAACAGGAGCACTTTGGTGGCTTTCCCACCCGTGACAGATGGTGTGGGCTGGCAGTGGGAATGTGCAGTGTCCCAGAGGCAGCACTGCTGATTGTACTCTCCTCTCCCTGACAGTCCTTCCTGTACCCCCCGACTGCTCATGGCTCTCAGCTTGCAGGGATCTGCACAGAGGTGTCAGAGACAGCCCAAGGCAGGCAGAGGTGGCAGTGATTAATTGCCTTTCCTAATGATGTGCTATTAGAGGGGTTTTAACCATCCTGGGAAGGGACTTTTGTTTTACTGTTGAACCAGTAAAGATTAGGTGGCATTTGAATTACCGCTTTGGCCCTTTCATTTCCAAAGACTATAAACATGTTTGCATTAGTTTCCCCACTCAAGAGATTTGTATACCCCATGTCTTGTCTGGCAGGACTGGCCATCAGTCTTTCCTGATACTGTCTGTTGTCCCAGAATCTCCAGTGACTATGAAAGTGCTGGATGCTACATGAACCTTCCAGATTTATCAGTGCAATTTGCATATACTTCGTATTTGTGCCTCACTGATGTAAAACTTAAATATTATTGGTTTATTAACTTTGGTTTTTTGGGGGGAAGGTCATTACTCTGCTTTATGGAGGTGTTTAAAATGTGCAGAACTTGATGCAGACATTTTGATTGCATGCATAAAACTTCTAGGAAATACTGTAATAAAGCTTATAGAGCAGATAGTAAATGTCTTCATGTTTGGAAGGAACTGGATGTGCTTTTTGTTTCCTGATGAGTGGTTTATCAGTGTTAAGAAACGTTTTCTATTAATCAGGGTGTATTTCAGCTGCAGCCTGCCCCTCATGTCTGTGTGGGTTGGTAAAGGAGCAAGTGTCACGTTTTGTGAGCCTGGGTCTGCTTCTGGGAACCTNAAATATTATTGGTTTATTAACTTTGGTTTTTTGGGGGGAAGGTCATTACTCTGCTTTATGGAGGTGTTTAAAATGTGCAGAACTTGATGCAGACATTTTGATTGCATGCATAAAACTTCTAGGAAATACTGTAATAAAGCTTATAGAGCAGATAGTAAATGTCTTCATGTTTGGAAGGAACTGGATGTGCTTTTTGTTTCCTGATGAGTGGTTTATCAGTGTTAAGAAACGTTTTCTATTAATCAGGGTGTATTTCAGCTGCAGCCTGCCCCTCATGTCTGTGTGGGTTGGTAAAGGAGCAAGTGTCACGTTTTGTGAGCCTGGGTCTGCTTCTGGGAACCTTCCACCACTGCCCTTTTCAAGCTGTGGTCTCTCCTCTCATATACCTTGCAATTCTTCAGATTTTCTCTTTCAGTAAGCAAGCAAACATAAAAACCAGCAGAAGTTTAGTATTTAAAATATTTTAATTTTACTTCTGGTAGGATATCATTGTTTCAAAAAGACAAAAAAAACCAAAAAAGGAATTGTGCTTGTTGGAGTAAGAGAACAAGTCAGAAATGCATGAAGTAATACAGGGAAAATTCTCCTGCTGGGTGCAATATATCCATCCAAACAGACCTTTGAGTTTGACCATGCAATGCTGGTGATTTCCNCTGCCCTTTTCAAGCTGTGGTCTCTCCTCTCATATACCTTGCAATTCTTCAGATTTTCTCTTTCAGTAAGCAAGCAAACATAAAAACCAGCAGAAGTTTAGTATTTAAAATATTTTAATTTTACTTCTGGTAGGATATCATTGTTTCAAAAAGACAAAAAAAACCAAAAAAGGAATTGTGCTTGTTGGAGTAAGAGAACAAGTCAGAAATGCATGAAGTAATACAGGGAAAATTCTCCTGCTGGGTGCAATATATCCATCCAAACAGACCTTTGAGTTTGACCATGCAATGCTGGTGATTTCCTGTGGCTGCTGAGGGTGCAAGATGAGGAAGAATTGGACTGGACAAGGTTAAACAATCTTTCAATCCTCCTCTGGTACTGAAGTCTTAAATATCCTAAAAGATCTGTAGTTTATCTTTCATATGTAGAGGTTTGTAGTGACTTATTTTCAGTTTGTCTGTTCTAAACTAGTGAAAGAAATGAATGTTGCACAATTAATTAATTTATCAATCACATTCAGTAAATGGATTGTCTGATCTGAAACACAGAGGGAGAAATTAAACAGATTAATGTCTTCTCTAAACTGAAGCAAAAGCAGTGATGAGACCTGGCTGAATTAACCTCAAGATGAATTGACATCATTTCTGCAGACACAAGCAGTTTCTGTCATGTTTGGGGTCAAGTTATTCAATATCCATGAAGCAGTCAGGCGTGCTGGCAAAGCTGGGACTTTTCAGAACATCAGCCTGTGTGGTAATTCATGCCAGCCTGCCAACATCCATCTTTTGTTGGCCTTTATCTTTTCAGAGGAGGAAGAATGACTTGGTGTTTTCATCCCTCTCTGTCAGTGCCCAGTCATTATGGGAGAAACTGATGATGGAGCCAAGGTGTTTAATTCACAGATCACAGGAGTGCAGCAGGGAAACCTCCCTCGCTCTCTCAGGAGGAGCCTCCATCTGCCTCCCAGCCAGGAATCCAAGCCCAAGCACTCCCTGGAGAGGCACCACTCCAGCACTCAGTGGGCAGCAGGATGGGAGCTGACACACTCTGCACTGACAGCCGTGTTCAGAACAGGGGGCTCTGTAAGGAAGGTGTTTTCTGGGCAAGCTGAACCAGGTATGGTCCTAGAAATGGACATTGCTGCAGGTAGCAGGCATTCCATGAGCCAGGCAGAGTGTGCCTTACCTTGTATCCCATCGTTTATTGGAAGGGGCTGTCACACCACTGAACTCACCTTCCCAGTGCCCTGCTGCTGGGAGAGGGGATAAGACCCACTGTAGGAGTGGAAAGCAGTGGGGAGAGTGGCTGAGAACTTGGGAGATGCAAACTGAAGGACTCGAGTCCTTGGTGAGCTCAGAAAACACATTTGAAGAGGCCAGTGGGGTGCAGGCTGCCTGCTTGTGTCAGGTCCTGTGACGGGAAACAAAATTTGTGGAGAGACCTGAAAGGTCTGGTTTTGCTTCATCTGGGCATCTGAACTGGTGAATGCAACAGGGAAAAACAGATACATTCAGGAGAGTGAATCCTGGACTGGGCAGAGGCAGTGGCTTCCCTGCCATGGGCAGCGGTTTTCCACCTCTGCCCAGAACCTCTGTGTCACCTCTCAGGAGCCAGGCAGGGGGCAGAGGAGCAGCCAAACGGATCCACCTGGCCATCCCCTCCTTTTTCCTCCTGAGTGAGCACACAGCGAGTAGAGCTCCCAAAAGCCAGAGCCGGCCCAGAGCTGAGCAGATTGTGCAGAGCAGCTCCCTGCCCTGCCTGGCTCCCGTCCCTGCCTGGCTCCCAGGGATGTGCTGCCACTTGAGCTGCTCCTGATGCCAAGCTCTGGCCTTACTTTTGTGCATGCAAGTCACCCTCTGAGAAACACAGAACTGCAGAGCTAATATCTGCTCTTAATTTGCCATTAAAGTTTATTTTCAGCAAATTATTTTTAAAAAATCCACTGCACAGCTGTTCCACATCAATCTCTTCCTTCTTGCATTTTCCTTTGGTAGAAGGCAATTTCTGCCTCTGTGTTTGTTGCAGAGTCATGTACAAGAGACAGGAGCCTGATGAGCACTTGGGGCAGGGAGGGAGTCTGTGGAGGTGGGTTTTACCTGACAGGAATTTGGAGAGGAGATGGGGAAGGGTAACTCATCACCTGAGACATCCCTGCCCCACTCCAGTGCAGGTTAGGGCAGGGATTTCTGGACCACAGATACACCAGGCTGCTGTGAGGTTTGGGGAGAGAGGACTCACTCTGAATTATCCTGCCGGCCTCATCACTAACAGCTGTAATGGCTGTGCAGGGGCCAGCCCATTTCCTCTGCTAATGACAAGAGGATTTAAGGCCGAATGTTTCCTGGAAATCAGATTAGTGCTGTGTTAGTCAGTGCAGCAGAGGGTTGCCTCTGGGTAACAGTGTAAGGTCAGAAGTTTAGTTTTAACTTTTGAAATCACCATTTGGGCAGCTAAAAAATGATGTTACAATAGCTCATTGTTACTGTAGTCTTGAAAGTAAGTTCTCTTTACATAGGTCCTTTAGACATTCAATAGGTTATTTGGATTAACCATTAGCTATTATTGAATTTAATTATTTTATATTTGTATTAAATAATATTTTAAAATAATGTTTATATTTAATATTTATTTAATTTTGTTATTGAATCAATTACTGACTGTAATGGAATATTATTAACTACTACTTGAATTGACTACTAACACAGTACAAATTGATGCCTTTGAATAGCACAGGCCCAATTTGTAATGCAAAGTCAATTTGTCCAGGTACTTTTAAGCACATGGTTTGCAGTTGTCCCCTTTTTCAACCCAGTTACTCAGAAACATGCCTGCACTACCGTGATATTTTTTAAAAAGCAATTTATTCTTCTGAGCAGCTCTATCTTCCCGTGTTAACAGACCCTGAAACATTTCAAAGTAGAAGGTGAATGGGCATTCAGTCAAAGTGGGAAATGTCAAATGTATAAGATGGTGAATGTTGCCTGTCTCAAGATGGAGAGTTTAGGGTGGACAAGAACTAGAAAATATGTACAGCATCATTTTTCCTACAAATTTAAGACTGAACTCTTCTGACCCATCCATCCTGTGTGCCATACTGTTAGATGCAGCACAATATTGGCAGCACCAGAACTGGAAAGAAAATATGTGTCTTATTAGAAAATGTATCTGGTTGGGAATTAGGTTCATCTGTGGTGGTGGTTTAATTTTTATTGTATGATCTTCAGCTTTCAGTTTACATTTACCCCATTCAGTAGTCTGAAAGCCATGGGGTGTTTCAAAGGGGATATTTTCCTGTTCATTAAATCCCACTGGAGTCTGAGACAGAGCACTGTGACTTTCAACCAGAAACGTGTGGCAGTGCTGTTTGGGGAGTGGAAGCCATGTGCAATAATGTTGAATTAGGACCAGTCTAGAAAAAATACATTTAAGCAAATTTCATGTCTGTTAGTTCAGACTCTTAGGACCAAAACACTCACGAGGTACTTGGATGGGAAAAGGGAGGTAGGTCTTGATTTCTCCTCCCTCATTTGGCTGGGAAGACACTGCATAGTAAAGGTTTTTGTTTTTTTTTCAGTTGCTTTGAAAAAAATGCAAAAGGAGAAGTGAAAAGAAAAGGCAGCAGATGAAAATATACAGCAGATGTGGCAACATGGTGCCTTGAAAATCAATTTCATAAAATGTGTGTTAAATGGAGGAAGGATTAAGTTAGGAGGATGGCATGTAAAAGCAGAGGAAAGAGTGATACTAGAGCAGGAAAATGTCAGTGCAGGAAGGCAGAGATGCGGGCAGTGTTTCAGGAGGAAGATCTGATGTCTCCCAAGTTTATGGGAATTTTTTTGTTGGATTCTGTGGAGCCAACATTCCCACCTTTTAGCTGGTGGTGCCGTGTTTTGAATCACGAGCAAGATGCTTTTCTCCATCTGAGCAGAACTTGCAGTGAATAGTAACTCACCACTAGAGAAATAGCTTTTGATGGTTTTCTACCTTTCCTTTAGTTCAAAGGTTTAACCTTGGCCTCTGAACCACCCACTCTCAGAATCATGTCCTCCAATTAGACTTAGTTCCTACTCATTTAGGCCTGTGTTAATAGCTACAGGAAGAGAAAGCCCACCTGATTTTCCCATCTGGTTCAGTATTTGGTACGGAGCTGGGAAGAGTGGTTGGTGAGCATAACCTGGGATAACAGTCCTTGGAGGGTTTTCTTGTCTTAAATCTGTTCCAAATATCAGCAAAAAAACCCCCTACCAAATGTCAATTTTGATAAAGTTAGTGTGGTTCAGGTACTGTTCTGTGAAATACGTTTCTACATCTGTTAGTCAAACAAAATGAATCCTTTAATTAGACACAGTAAGAGAAGCTCTAAAAAAAAGACACTAAGTCCAATTTGAGCCACTGCAAATGAAGGAAACTTTAAAAAAAATAAATATGTTGCATTCTTCCTGCAGTTTTAGTTATGTCTTGTTATTTTTGATTCGTCTTGTTATTCTGAGCTAAAGGGTTTGTGGGCCTAGAGGGCAGTAAGCAAGGAGAGATGGGGGAAAAGGAGGCTCTCCAGAGGATTTGTAGGAAGGTGGATTTTCTGACATCCAGGTTGTAGTGGAGAACTGCTCTATCTCCCCACTGCACCTCACTGACACCAGGGCTCTGTGTGGAAAGTCCAGCAAACAAATTTCTGTCCCAGTCACAAAGTGTTGGGTTGCTCTGGGGACACTTTGTGGCTTTTGCGAAAACATGTCCTGAAAGCATTTTTCTTTCATTTTGATGAGGAATGGGAATGCTTTGAAATCTCAGAAAATGCTCAGGTCAAATCACACCCCACTGAAGGTACAGGAGCTCCCTGTAGCACCTTATCAAACAGCACAGCAAGAATATGTCCTTTCTTTAGGCAAGTGGACTCCTTCCTGAGCTATCCTTCTCTGCACGTCAGAGCAGAGCTGAATCTCTTCAGGTAAAATGGAAATAATTTCCCCTTGACACAAGTTTATCCTGATGTAAGGCTGAATTGATAGCTCACAGGGAACTTGTGTTTTCCAGGCTATTGGTTTTGCTCTAAGCACAAATTTACTCAGTGATGAGAATATTTTGACAACTCTGCCTATCTGTGCTCAGGAACTGCAGTTTGGTGTGAATTTTCAGGGTGTGTTGACCCAGTTTTAAAGCCTAAAATGAGCATGCTCTAGATTGATATGGAAATACTGTGGCTGGCAAAATAAAACAAAGAAATTGTAAATAATGAGAAGTACATTCTGCACAAGAACTTTTAGGAGAGTTTTGCTTAGCTGGCAGAGGTCTGTTTTTGGCCTTAGACTTTCTCCAGAAGGTAATATTTAAAAAATGGTTCAATTCAGCTTGAAGAAACCTGTCATTCTGACCCACTTGCATGTCCTCACGGAGGCCTCTCTTCAGCAAATCCCTGCCTAGCTGTAAACACACAAAAATCAACATGTCAAATCAAAGAGANTTTATGTGTTGTTGTGTGAGCAGAGTTGGGAAGCCTGTGCTTGTTTTCTTTAGATGATGTAACAAATTAGCTCCTTCCAAAATATTATGCTCTGGGGACTGTGATCACAGGAAGCATGAGAGAACATTTGAATACATTACCTGATCTCTGCAATACATACATGTGTTTTTTATGTGTGGAACAGGGTTTTAAGTAGAAGCGTTCAAAGGACTTTGCTACAAACTCTCCTGACAGTATGTTTATGCTGTCCATACAGTCAGAAAAACATTTACATGCTGGAAGATAGTTGATTTTGGTACATGATTTGAATGTGGAAAAACATTTGTACTAATTATACACACACACACACAAAAAAAAATAGTAAGGAAGTTCTGTGTTCATCCCTTTTATTTTTGTGATCCAAAATCTGGCTATAAATAAGAGTACATTTGCTTAATAAAGAAGTATTACCACTTTGCTTCACCATTTCCCTCTTAGGTAAAATTAGCTGTGTTGCTAAGCCATCAAAATGCAGCTGGAAGGATAACAATGATGAGCCCAGCTGTGCCCCTCGTGCTCCCACAGAGCTGCTCCTGGTCCTTGGTTCATCACTGCCTTTTGTCTCTCCTCATTGAGGAGCACACAAATTATGGTATTGCCATTAAATGTAAATTCTCCTCGGCCACTTTTTATTCCAGTAGCTGCTGGGAAGGTGACGTGGATACCTGCTCACAGCTCCTCCCCAGAGCCTTTTTGACTAGGGCAGAATGAGGAATGATAACTAGATTATTGCTGCTGTATGAAAGGCAACCAATTGCTGGTTGGAGCAGGTAATTATGATGCTGAACACAGCTAGGAAAGTTAACATCTTGGCAACTAGTTGAAATTTTAAATCAAAACCTCACCCCCATTATGTTCTGTATGCAGAGGAACTGAGCAAATAGCTCAAGCCAAAATAACAAATTTGGATCAGACTTCCCTTGCATTGGGATAATAAGTGTGGGATTTCACATCTGGCCTTTCAGGCTTGGCTTTTTTTAAAAAAAGTATCATCAGTAAATTCGTGTTTTTTTACCGAAGCCATCAGAAATTGCTTACCA
>VXBN01010211.1:5275-81866 GCA_013397395.1 Sinosuthora webbiana
AGGTGTCCCTGCCCATGGCAGAGGATTGGAATGAGATGAGCTTTAAGGTCCCTTCCCACCCAAACCATCTGAAAATTCCTGGTGTTCCTGGGTTTCTTGCATTGCGCTTGCAGATGAGACATTTAGGAAATAAGGGAGAAAAGGGAAAAGTTATTCTTAATGTGATGATGTACCTAAGCCATGCCCAACCTGATTTATTTCGTGGGTCTACTTCATAAGCTGTGCTTCTGATAACTGTCATTAGAATTGGTGTGTTTGTGCTGTGATTTAAGGGGCCCAGACCTGGGCCTGTCCCTGGCCATACCCTCGGCACCTCACACTGTCTCCACTGCCTCGGCACCTTGGGAGGTCACCAACACCTCGGCTGTATCTTGGAGAAGAACAGGGAAGAATTTCTTCCTCATATCTAATCCAAACCTACTCTCTGTTAGTGTGAAGCCAGTCCTCAACATCAGTAGTCTGGAGAACTTGATAACCCCCTCTGAAAACTTGAGCTCTACTTCAAACACCCCCCCCAACCACGGTTTGGGGAAGTATGGCAACAAAGACCTTCTAAAAAACTTTTTTTTTCTGCAATTGCATGTGTCTGCCTGAAGTCTCATAAGCTCTGTGTTGAGGCAAAGCATTTTTCCCTCTAATTTTTCCTTGTGTTGCCAAAGGAACTAGCCTTTACAATCCAGCCCAAAGAACTGGCCAAGCACACTGGGAAGTCACATCAGAAGAGGGGTCAAAGCAATCTATTGGTGACACCAGTTGTTTCAAGCAGGTTTTAAAAACATCTTAAGTGGTTTTTAAAAAGACCTGGTGTTTTATTATAAAAGCTCTCGGCTGGTGTGCTGGGGTTTGTTCTAAAGGGGCCCCAGTCTCTGAGGGCCCCTGGGAACATCACAAGAACCAAGGCCATGGGGTCCTAAAAGCTCACCACATCATCTCCTGCAGGGATAATACAGCAGGAAAAGGCTTATAAAGCACATTCCAGCATGGGATGTCTGTATTAGAGAACAGGAACAAGGTGGGAAAGGAGAAGGAGAGAGAAAACAAAGCAGAAAGAAAAAACTGCACTTTTGTTCTTTTCTAGAAACAGAGGGCCAGCTCCCTCCTTCCTTCTCTCAGTTCACCACATCTTGCAAGCAGCAGAGGAAATCCCAGCTCTGCCAGCATCCTTGCCAGGTCCAAGGAATTAACATGGCATTACCTGAGTGGGGGGAAAAGCCTCAAATCCAGACAGACCCCAAACCCTTGTAGCCCTGGCAAAACCTTCCTTGCTGAAACCATTCCCTTTGAGGCACTGTCTTCAGTCCCAGCCTTTTCCTGAGTGCTGACATCCTCCTATCAGGATCAGACCAAGCCTTATCACCTTGTGGCTATGGCTGAGGAGCAGGAGAGAGTCAGGATCATTTGCCAGGGCAGGGAAAAACTAACCCTGCATCCCCCCCCTGCTTCCCAGCCCTCCTGCCATGGCTCCCTCTCCCCTTCCCATGCTGATTGGAGAACCTCATCCTTCTGCTGATTGCAGCTGATGGTCCTGGCTGGGTTTTGCCCTTCCAGACCAGACCCTCAATTATCAAGGGTCTGGTTTTTGTAAAAGGTTTGGGTTTTTAACTGTTGGGGTTTTTTTTGGGCTTGCTTTTGTGTGTTTTTTTGTTGTTTTTTTTTTTCTTTCCCATTTCAGCTAGTGAGTTTATTTTCTGCTTGGGCTCTTTCCTGCCCTGTCTGGATGTGCTGATGGGTTTTAGGGCTTGCCAGAATCCAGCTAAACCAGACTCGCTGGGTAGTATTAACTTCTAACCCCTGTGTAAAAATAGCTGCAATAAAGCAGAGTGAATAATATCAGCTTCACCTAATGTAACTTTGATTAAAAAGTGGTGCCCTCTTCATCACTCCTGGGTGGTAACTCCAGAGAAATGTCCTTCCCGAGGGATGGAGAGCCAGCCAGGTCTGGAGAGAGAACAGCCAGTACGACACAGGCACATTCCAGGGCTGTTGCTGAGCCTAACAGGGAAGGTGAAGGGACCAAACTCAGAGGAAAACCCAACAAAAACAGGGGGAAACCGGCAGATTCCTGCCCATCTGGGTAGCAAGGCAGCCCACAGACCCTTCCAACTTGTGTCCAGCTGCAGGACAAAACCACTGAGGTCTGTGGCACAAAAGCCTCATCCATTCCCTTCCCCCAGATGCAAAACCCCCATGTATTTAATTATTCTCCTCTTCACTCCTGGTGCCGGTAGACTGTGTCAGGAGCTGTTTTGTTACAGCGTGCAGGAGGAGGCAGGAAAGGTTTTAATTTCACGCCATGCACCAGGCGCTGCAATTTTGGACACTGTTTGTTATCTGACTTCTGGCCCTATCTCTGGTCCCGGCGCTCCTCAGGCAGCCGCGGCCAGTTGGCTTTTTAATTTATTCTCTGCTAGAATGGGGATTCTGTTCAAGTGAGAGCCCTCACTGCCCAGGCATGCTGGTTTAATAACAAAATGCCTTCGAGTTTGGAGGTGTGACTCTGTGCCAAGTTTGGTGCCACTCCTGGGGGGCTGCAGCTCCTGTGCCACAGCAAACAGGGCTGGAGGAAACCCCACTGCTGCAAACCATCCTGTCCTATCCTGTCCTTTCTGTTCACCCAGAAAGAAAAAAAAATCACCAAAAATGGGGTTAAAGCGAATTCCCAAATCTGCCCCTCCTCATAATCCCAAATGAAAGGATGGCCTTCTGGAGAGTGAGAGGAGTCCTAGGATGGTTTGAGTTGGAAAGGATCTTAAAGTTCATCTTATTCCAAGCCCCTGCCATGGGCAGGGACACTTCCACTAGACCAGGTGGCTCCCAGCCCCATCCAACCTGGCCTAGAAAACCTTCAGGGATGGGGCAGCCACAGCTTCTCTGGGCACCCTGTGCCAGGGCCACCCCACCCTCACAGGGAAGAATTTTTTGCCAATATCCCATCCCATCTAGTCCTGCCCTATGGCAGCGTGAAGTCATTCCCCCTTGCCCCTGTCAAAAGCTCCTCCAGGTACTGGAAGGAGCCCATTCCCCAGCAGAGGATTGAGGATGACTTGGAAAACAGCTGCCCTCATCTCCCCAGGCTGATCCTTTGCCCACCAGCCAGGTGAAGAATTTCCTACGTTTTTGGCATAAGCAAAAAAGCAAGGCATGAAGTCACACCTGCAGGCCGGGAAGCCATGGCATCCCTCCTGTGGTGGATGTCCAAAACCCCCCCAAAAACTGGCTGAGAACCTCTGAGAGGATCACACCGCAGGGAAACTCTCCCCAAAGTTTTTGTTGTATGAGCCTTCTTCCCAAACCCTGACCCCGTCTTTCTTCCAGGGTGGTCTGTCAATACAGCATTCAGATCTCCGGGAAAGGGCTGGGGATGAAAGGAACCGGGAGCAGGTAATTGCTGCGTGAAAATGACAGCGCAGCGATTTCCACGGGCTAACACAGACCGTGGAATACCAAGAGGCAGCTGACAGCGGAGAATCAATACCTCCCAAGAGGTGGGATTATTAGGGAGAGAAAGGGGCTTGAAAGATCCATAAGTGCCTGATGAGTGACTATTTCCAAAGGACTGCTGGCTGAATGACAATTGCCTTCGGAAGGATGCCGGGACTGTTCCCAGGGTGCGCCTTCAGCCTGGGGATGCTCCGGCAGGAATGGCCAAGTCTGGACGCAGAACACAGCTGTGCCATCATCCCCCTCCTTCCTGAGGCCCTTCTCTGGCAAAAGGGAGCTCTCCCCTTCCCTTGGTGCCCACCAGAAGGCGCACCTTCCGGGGTAACATCCCCACAGGGATTTTAGGGAAAGCTAGCTCTGGCATTTTGGCCTCTGTGCTGCCATTTCCCTCAGAAAGGCAGCAAAAAGAGGCTGCAGGAAAAAAAGCGGGGTGGCAATTCTTCTTACCCAAAGCAGTCATTAACCAACCACATCTGTCAGTTCCCTGCATTCAGTTTCTACCGGCACTTTTTAAATCCCAATTCCCATGCTTTGCTCAACTCCACACTGCGGCCACACACAAGGTCCATCCTACAGAACCATTAACATCTCCCCAAAACGATGAGTGCATCTGTTTTACACCTCTCCATAAAGCCATGGGAAGGCACCAGGATCTCCTCCAGCACTCCCAAGCGACAATGAGTTCAGTTCTCAGCCCCAGGAGAGCTGGTTGCCCACAGCAGTCACCCTGTTCCCCATGGACAGCTCAGCATCCGAGCAGCCAAGACAACAACACAGGACGACAACAACATCACTTTGCTTCTCCCTGATACATCAAGCGTGCACCTGCCAAACCATCCCCAGGCTCAATCTCCTGGAAAACATGAATTCAGGCACCTCCAGATGAAGATTTGCCCTCTGCACACGAACAGGGAGCTCATTTGAAACACGGATGCCTCTGGGCATTCCAGCTTTCCACAAAGTTTCATGCACCCAGCAGCTCTCTCTGCCTAGAGCTGGCTGCTGAAAATGCAGCTTGGAAGCTGCTTTCAGTGGCTGGGGGGAAATTCATGTTCGGCTTAGGGCTGTGCATGTTTAAATACAAAAGTTCCTTCTGGATGAGAGCAGCCAGGAGGCCAGGGAATCCCGTTTTCCCAGGGAAGAACCAAATGCTTGCAGCATATCACGGTGGGGAAAATGGAGTGAAAAGCAGAAGAGATCTCTCCTCTCTGACTCCCATGCAGCTCCAGCCTGCGCACAGTTATTTATTTATTTAAACTTTTTTTTTTTTCCAAAGGTGAACACATAAATAGGATTTTCTTGTAGGAGGGGAGAGAAGCACAAGCAAGGAGGGAGTGAGGGGGAACCTTAAAGAGCAATTTTTGAAATGTCAGCAGGCAAGATTTTGCCCAAGGACAGCTTAGATGCACCATTTGTTACTCAAAGGAAGGTAAAAAGGTGTTACATGCCTCGGTTTGCACCCTTCAGGTCATCAGGTGGACTCTACAGCAGGAAAAGAGCAAGGCACAAGATGTGCTCTCCAAAACCTCCATCCTTCTATTGCTATTTATCTTCTTTCAAGTGTCAGAAGAATGAAAAACTTTCTTGTTTAATTGGAGAAGTTATTTGCTAGCACTTGGCTCGGGCCAGGGAAGGAGCGTCAAAAACTAAGGATGCAGTGGCAGAGCCAGCCCTTGGAGCTCCTCTGGGATCTGGAAGGATGGGGAAGACCAGGAAGAGCTGAGAACTGGGGGCAGCAGGGGAAAACTCCTTCCTCTCTGCTCCTGTCACCCTACAGAGCCTTCTGCACTACTAAATCTCGCCTCCTCCAGCATGCCACCCCTGTCTGTGATGGGAAGGTGTGTTGGGTCCACACACCTTCGCTGGGATTCTGAAAGCACAAAAATCAACAAAAGGAGTCCTCTGATTGAAAAACCAATTAATGAGACCTGTCAGGAAGCCCAACAGCCCCAAAAAAATACCAGATAAGAGCTGTTACCAAAATCCTATACCTCCCCCAATGCCTGGATCAGAGGCAGTGATAAATGTGCTGGCAGTTGTCCAGCAGCAACAACCATGTCCCTATTTTGGGCACTGCCAAGCCCACCACTCAGCCATGTCCCCAGGTGCCACATCCACACACCCAGTGAATTCCTCCTGGCATGGTGACTCCAACACTGCCCTGGGCAGCCTGTTCCATAACCTGACAACCTTTTCAGTGAAGAGTTTTTCCCTAATATCCAATCTAGATGCCCACTGGAGCAAAACACTGAAGTCAAAGAAAAAATCACCTGGCTGAGGATAACCCAGAAGAGAGTGCTAAGGCTGCAGCCCAAAGTACACAGCCAGCTATAAATAAAAGCTAAAAAAGAGCACTTCTGATACCTGGATGTAGTTCTTGCTCTCAACACATTCCATGTACTTGGTTCAAGATTTAGCCAAGAGATTTAAACAAAAGCACCTTGTCAAAGCTGCGATAAGGAGGAGGGATTTTTTTGGAGGGGGAGAAGAAAGATGCCTCTTCATCACCCGCTGCAACCAGCCCCAAGGGGCAAGAGCAGCAAGGCCACCTTGGCAGGGGTGCAGTACCCACCCCAAGCGCAGACCTGCTCCGCCAGCAAAACCCCATTAAAACACAACAGGCAAAAATAATGTTCCAGGAATGCATCTCCTTCAAAACAGCTGCACCCGGCAAACATTCTGTGGCCCAAGACTCAAATGCTGCTCCTCTTCCCATCCGTCAGGCTCGGTGAAGGATTTGCTGCGCGGGTTTTGTTTTGTTTATTACTTCTAATGACTTTCTCATTATCATTTCGCTGTGAAACATAAACGATGGTTATGGGAGAAATCATATTATTTGGATGGCTTTATTAAATTAGAGAGCAAATCTGTGTGTATTTCTGGCTCAGGATAAATGTTTGAACTTTGAGAGGCCAAAATTCATTTTCAGACAAAGCCATTTTCAGAAGCTTTGGAATCAGTGGTTAAATTTACCCTCAGCTGCAAGGGAGAAGTATGGGGGTATTTCTCAATTTAATCCCTCCCAGAGATTTAACTAAATCACCAACCCCAAACCCTGCTTCTAGTTCTGCTTATGAGAAACTCGAGACTTGTGGAACATAATAGAAAAAAATAAAGCGAAAATAGCACTGAAAAGAAATACAATAAAATAATAAAATCATCCTGTCTCCATGTGCCCATTCCCCTAGTTCTCACAGGGGGACTTCAACCAGCTCACGCATTTTCTGTGAATAAAATCACTGTCTCCACACCTTCACAACAAGAAAAAGTGCCTATTCCTACGGGTACTGCCACAACTGAGAACACCAGCACGGCTCCACCAGGCATGGTAACACCAGCCAGCAGACCTTCCATGCAGGTGGAAAACTGTGCCAGCATGGGTGACCTGCAAGGATTAGGGATGTGCCACTTAAAATATCCCAGGAGAAGTCTGGCACCTTCCCTGCATGAGCTTCCTGCAGGACCCAACCTTTGGTGACGGTGGAAGACAAGCGAGTGTGACACAGACACACAGGGTGAGAAAGCTGTTGCTAAACGGGCAGGAGTTTCAGTTTCGTCCTCTTTTCCACCCCTTCCTCCCTCCCAATTCAAGGAAGGGAACAGAAGCCAAATGCATTTTCCATGCAACAAATCAAAGCCCCCCCCTCCCCCCAGCCTTTTAGAACCAATACCTGACACTGGAATAAACCTGTTAAAAAGAATAAATTCCCCCAAGCACACCCAAAGGGAAAAAGCAATAGAAAATCAACCCTGATAAAAGATGTATTAAATGAAAGCACTTTCAGTGTGCCAACTCAAAATGTATGGCCCACAACAGGCTTGGTGAGAGAAATCCCTGCTGGAAAAACAGGGCAAGGAAGAACGGAGGGGAAATATTTGGTGTCTTGCACTCACCACTAGGGCAGAGAATAGGATATGACCTACAAGGAACAGGCTCTGAGGCAGTGGGACAGGTCTGTGGTCTACAGGACCCCAGAGGGTGTCATACAGCCTAACCATATTGTGGGAGCACAGCACTGGAAGGGACACACAGCAGGAAAATGCCAAGCTGGAAACAAGCAAGATCTACTCTGCTAGTAATTCAGCAATCAGGATCAAAGGAACTTGGGGAAGAAACAGGGAGAGGGGCACTTTTTGAAGTAGGGACAGCTCCATGGTGCTGGCCGTGAGCAGCTGTCCTCAGCCTCTGGAGGATGGAAACCAGCAGCCAGTGCTGCCTCTCCACTGCCCAGAGCAAAACACATCAGGCCATCCCTCCTGCACCTCCATAAGCTGCAGCTGAGCAGAAATGCTGCCTGGGGCACCCCAGCAGCCCGGGGCACGCTAAACCCCCCCTGCCCTGGTGGCACGTGGTGGGTGGGCAGCAGGAGCAGCTCCCCCAACTCCAGAGCCAAGGGATGCCCACCCCTTTCCCAAGGCAAAAAGGAGGGGGAAAAGCAGATGCCCAAGCAAACTGAAATAAATAAACTTTAGATGTGAGAAGAATGAGTTAATTAAAACCTCCTTGTCTCAGACTGTCTGGGAGCTCCAGGCAACCACCATGTGTCAGCACTACCACTTCCTCTCCAAGGACTCCCACTGGATTGCTAAAATCCCCCCCAAACACTCAGGAGCATGTTTCTCCTCCTCTGCAAGGGAGGTCCTTTGGTCCTTGCAAGCAGATTTATTTTTGCAAAAGCCAGGTAGCTCCTTCTATTTGCTCCTCTCCTTCCTGCTCCTCCTCCGCAGCCCCTGCCAGGGCACCTGGCAGCTCATTGGGTTACCGACACCAACCAGTCCCACTAAGGCCACGACACCACCTGTGCCTACAAATGGAGGAAAATCCTTGTGAATCCTCCCCGCAACGCTGCTGCAGAAGGACCTGAACTAGAGGAGACTTCTCTGCATCAAGGCTGACACCCACCAGCCCATCTCCTGGCGTTCCCCATCCTCCTGGATGACCAGGGGAGAGCCCACGTTCCTGAGCTTACACAAAAACATTGCTTGCGACAAGTGCTTCCCTTCCTCACAAACGCTTTAAGAGAACCCTTGAGCTGAGGCTGGAGGGAGGCAATAAAACCCACAATCCCATCAGCTCTGACAACTCTTTTTGGTTCCGTACGTGCCCAGTCACACGGTATTTCTAAACCCACCACCACGAAGATGTTTCAGATGGAAGCCATGGATGTATCTGTGAGCACACAAAACGAGGGGTGGTGTCTGAAACCAGCTTCCCAGTGCCTGTCCAGAGCCTGCACTGAATAAAAGGCTGAGTTGCAGCAGACAGCAAGGAGCAACACCCTGTTTCACACACCACCTGCACCTCGGAATGGGGCTGCAGTGCCAAACACGGTGATGAAGAACTGATGTGACACTCTTTTAGCAAACTCCTGTGTCCAGGAATGGCGTCTTACTTCTTACAACAAAAGGACAGGAATCCTATAAACACAATTATCCTTTGCAGAACATCTCTTGACACCAAATCGAAGGGAGTAACCTGCGCCCTTTGCCCACAGGAAGCTGGTGAAGCAGCTGGTTCAAGCACAAGGAGGGTCCCATGTCCCACTCCCCCTCTCTCCCAGTGTTGCCACCCCCTTCATTCCCGGCCGCCCCATTTTCCAGAAGCAAGAGCACCCCAGAGGGTCCAACACTCCACCAAAGAGATGGGAAGGCAGAGCAAAACAGAGAAGAGCAACTTTTGCCAACCGTTTTTTTCCAAACTCATGGAAAGGGAGAGAGAGAAGAGCTAAGCCTCCTTGGGAGGCAAAGCCTTCAAAAGTTAAATCTATCATGAAAAAGAAAACTTCTTCCACTGCTTAAAAAGGTTTTTGACAGGTCTTCATCTGTAACCCATAAACAAATGCAGTTTCTCATGCTCCATGGACTCTAATATCGCTTCAGAGCAGAACCTGAACCCAACTATCTGTTGAAAAGCTGGAGAAGCAACCACATTAAAACAGCTCTCTTCACCGCCTTTGGGCACACCAGAAATCTTTCATTTCAGGAGCTGCACCTGAAAGTGCCTGGGAGCACAACCTGAGCAGGCAGAAACTGCTGCTCAGAGTCATTTCAATGGCTTTGGGTGGGCCAGTCGCAGCTAAGTCAAGCCTAACAAACAAGGCATTATTATACAAGGCAGGAAGAAAAAGTGCTTTGCCCTATTTAAGCAAGTTTCAGAAATCCCTTTCATGTCTGAGTCAATGAGAGAAACTGGTCATAACCCAACAATTCAGGCCCATGTGGCCATCGTGTGCTGCCTGGGAAAAGGGGACAGAAAGCAAAGGGAGAGTCATCCACCCACAGCAGGGTTAGGGATAGAGAAGAGAAATAAGAGCACAGATCACCTCAAAAGGCAAAGGCAGTGGAACAGCCTGCCCAGAGAAGCTGTGGTAGCCCCCCCTGGAAGTGTCCAAGACCAGGTTCGACACTGGGGCTTGGAGCAGCCTGGGATAGTGGAAGGTGTCCCTACTCATGGCAGGGGAGTGGAACAAGATGAGTTTCAACGTCCCTTCCAACCCAAACTACGAACATGTCCACTCCCACAGCCTCTGCTCTCAATCTGAAACCTCAAAACCAGCTACAAGAGCACTGATGGCTGAGCAGCAGTCCCTGGCTGCCTGTTCCAACATTCCTCCTTGCTCATCCATCTCAAAGTTCAGCCAGCACAACCTACTTGCCCAGAGAGTCCCTTGTAAGACATTTGCAAACACAGGTGAGCATGGAATTCCATATTTCATCTGGACGACATGAACAGAGCATTTTTACCTCTTAATTTTGTGTTAATTTTGCCTCCTTGCTTTCTTTCTGCAGAGTTCCCAAGATTTTGTGCCAGCCACTAACTCATCCCTCATCCTGAGGGCTACAGAGCCCAGGTTTGTCACCAGCCAGAGGAATCCTCTAGAAAGAAAACCTGCAGGAGAGAGATAAGGAGCATCTCCTCCACTCATCAAAATTCAGGGAAAAGACCAAAACAAATATTAATGAGAGGCACTTAACTGTGCCTGTTCAGCAATCAATAACAGAGCACAGGGTACACAACTGGGCTGAGCATCTCACACCATTGCTGTGCTGGGTTCCATACTGGGGGGTCTTCTCCAATCCCCTCCTTGGGGCTGCACCAGCAGCTCTCCAAGCCCCCATCCCCTTCCAGAGACTCCCAGGACTAGAGAGACAAGGGACAGTGACTAAAACCTCACTTCTGTCGTTAGTGATTACAACCACTCTTGACTAGCCACGCTCCTTTTTTTGTCAAGACTGTTATTTATCTGCTTCTTCTGATCATTCCAAATTATGCACCATTTGGCCACGCCAGTGAGTGCTCTGGAGCATCTCTGTGTGTGGGGGTGGCATTTTCTTAATGGGCGCCACAGGGAGAAGGCATGGGGCTGCCTCCTGGAGCTCTGAGTGGGGAAGGGGCACAGCCAAAGGGTGTGACCATGGAAGGACACGGGGTGATGGCACCTGAGCTGCAGGGACAGCAGACCAATGCCTGCAAGGCAGGAGATGTGCAGCTCAGGAACCTCTTCACCTTTCTGTAAAAAAGAAAATCCTTCTTCTGCATCTCTCCCTAGCGTGGCTTCTCTGCAACTCTGGCTCAGTTGGGTGTTCAGTGCTCGCCTCCTGCCCAGGGAGGGGGCCCAGCCCGGGGGGTGCACCCCCACCTCCCGCTCTTCCAGCAGGATCCCAGGGCACCGGAGCGGGTCCCGCTGCGCGGACTGCGGGAGGAGAATGGCTTTCAGCACAATTACCCTTCACATTCCGATTCCATAACGCTCCAGTGAGGCTTTTAAAGCAGATCCCCCCCCCAAATAAAGCCTGCCTGCCGCAGCCCAGCCCGAAGCTCAAACGTGCAGAAGGGAGGTGAGGCTCTGCTCTCCTGTCCCTGCTGCCTGCCTTTCCCAAAGATCTCCTTGAGGCTGCCTTCTCCTCTCCTCACCATCTACCATTTACATGGCTCCTCTGTGCTCTTCTTCCAGCCTCTGCTTGCCTCTCCCAAGCCCAAAACACCGGACCCATGGGGATCAGGCTCCTTGGTGTTAGGTACAAGCATCTGGGGCACCAAACACCCTATCTACCCCACAGACACGGGGCCAGCACAGTGCAAACACTCACACTCTGTTTCAGAGGTGCTACCGTAAGAAAAGGTGTGCTTCATACAACCAGGTGAGAAATAGGTTTGCTGCCTGCCAGAGGAGAGCTGCTCTCCTCCCAACACAGGATCTCAGGGGTGGGGTACTGTGCCAAAAATAACCCAATGGGGTCCAAGGGCAGGAAGAACATTCTGGGAGGTGTGCATATATGGTAACAGGGTGACAAAAACTTAACAAACCAATGAAAACAACGAAACCCAGGAAATATTAACATGTGTCTGCAAAAGCCCATGGGAGGGAGGTTTTGCTCACCATGACCCAAAAGGTTACCTTTCCCCATCTGCCTCGGTCCCTCCAGGGCTGAGGCACAGCTACCTTGGGAATAAGCCCCTGGACCTCCACAGGGCAGGTCTTGTGTTCGAGTCCCTCAGAAAGGAGGTTGCCAAGGGAAAGCCTTGCAGTGAAGCCCTGTGACATGGTGGGACACCAGGCTGGTGGTGATCCCTGTCACTGGAGGCAGATGCAGGCTTCCAGCCTTCCCCCAGCACTGGTCAGGCCCCAGCAGGACCTTGCAGGTGTGCTCAGAGGCAACACCATGGCAGGGCAGAGATGGCCCCACCTGCACAACTCCTGGCCTTTCTCCCCAGCACCCATTTTCCTGCTGACTGCAAGGACTGGGGTGAAGTTTTCCTGATGACTGCAAGAACTGGGTGACTTGCAGTGCCACCATCCTCGTGGGGCTCACACCAGCAGGCACAGCCTCTTTGCAGAATTTCTTTCCCCGCAGGCATGAGTTAAACACAGGAAAACAAACCCCGTGCCTGTCCTGCTATTTCTCTCTCAGCCCCCTCAAAGGCAAGGCACGGGCAGGACATCCTGCAGTGTTTTCTCCTGGGGGGCTGAGGAATGGGCAAACACACATCTGGCTGTGCATTTCCAGCACGTTTAATAAAAGTGCTTTTCCAAGCACTGGCACAGCAGCTCCTGACCCAGGGAGATTCAGAGTCATCTAAATCACACAGGCAGCAGAAATTGTTCCCCTTTCAGGGTTTTCATCCAGCTCTGGTTATGGGATGGAGCAAGGATAGGTCCCTCTTTCTCCACGGCTCAGAAAACCACGCTCTCAACTTACCTCTAAATAAAGATTTACTAATTAGGGAAAGATCATCTTCCACTGATGGTAATGAATGGAGAAGTGCTAAAAAAGCATCCCTGTCAGTTACAGACTCCTTTTTTTCCTCCCTAAACATCAGTTTGAAAGTGGTGTTGGTGGCCATCCTGGCACAACCCACCAGACTCCAGGTCAGGAGGTGCCTCAAAACACGTGTGGGTGACTGAGATTAATCACACACAGGCTGGGCAGGAGGTGGCTGACTTCACTCACACCTCCTCTTCTCCCTTCCCTCCTTTCCACTACCCTTCCCAGTTCGATTTACAATTGCAGGACAAGCATAACAAAGTAACATATCACCATGGTGAAAGCCAAGGCAAGGTTTGAAAAACAAGGGGGTTATTGAAAACCCATCACCTGAGCTCAGAGCTGCAGCCAAACACACCTCCCTGGCACCCCAGCAAAAACCCTTGACCACACAGAATGAGCTCAATCTCCTGGAAAAAGAGGGGCAAGCAACCATCATCCTACACAAAGTGACAGCCATGACCACCGGGTTTGCACCCTGTCTCAGAAAAACAAATAAGTACGTTTCACAAATCTCGCATAAAGCAAATTTTTGCAAAACTAAAAGCTCCCCATTTTCTTCCTCCTCGAACCAAAATTGCCTTGAACCGTCTATTCACTTTCCCTGCTCTCTCCATTATTTGCACTAACAAAATAAATCACCCACATTTTAAGTTCCCACAGCAATTAATGGCTGAAATTAAGTAATGGCCTCTAATTTTGATTGAAACTTCTACTTAGATCAAATTCCCTCCATTGGTAATGAAAAGAGTTTGAAACTGATACAAACAGTTCAGTTCACACATAAATATTTAAAAAACTTATAGAGAGGCTGATTTAGTCTATTATTTTACCACAAAGTTTGACCAGCAGTAGGAAGCTTATTATACATGACTGTCACTGACACATTACAAACTAATAAAACACAAAATGCAATTCTCAGGAAGAAATTGGAATGAATCTATTGCAAGAGCGATTTTTATGGTTCTTTTGAAATGCTATTTCTCTCCAGCTTTGCTGTCAAAATGGCAACATTTTCCCTAAATATTTCCATCTTAATTAAAAATGGTGTTTTTATCGAAGAAAGTGCCTCTTGTGCCAGCTGCAGCTTCACATTCCCATGCTGCACGCAGTGAGGATGCTAATGTGTGCCCACCTCACGGATCTGCTGCTGATCTTGGTTGCTGCAGGTGGAAAAGGGCCTGGACCCGAAAATTCCAGCATCCCTCACACAGCGCCTTTCAGCACGATCTTAATCAGCCCTTAATTTAGGTGCTGTGACTAAAAAAAGGAGCCTAAACCCACAAACTGCACGATTATGCAAGGGAAAAACGTTAAATATATTTTTTCAGTGATGGGTTTTTTGCTTCCTTTTGCTTCCTGGCACGGACCAGCTGCCACTCACCACCTGCATGAGTTAAAAACCATTCCTACATCCAGGCACGGTCCTGCTGACGACTCCAAAGGTGAGGTATGGAGGAGCAGGTAAACAAAACAGGAATGTGAGGGGAGAGGATGCAGCTTTTGCTGGCCAGCATGAGATAATAAGTTACATCCCAGGCTTCTGGGAGAAGATAGTAACCAGAGGAAAGGGAGACAAAACAAAACTAAATGCCAACAGGTCACATTCACTCCTTCCTCACCCCTCTGCTCCCAGCAGCACAGAGCCCTTCCTCCTGCCGGGGACAGGGAAGAGACCTTGAAGCCATCTGCTGCCCAGCTGTGTAAGTGTAATTACACTGAAAGGGCCAGGCTGGAACGTCCCCTGGAAAAGAGACATTCCAGCCCAGGCCTGAGCTGCTCCTGCAGCAGGAAGTGCTGTGGGACCACAAGCCACTGTTTCTGCTCCAGAGGAATATGCCTGGTCTGAGCAACTCACTGCCAGCAGGATCCTGAGGAGCCACCAGCACAGTCTAAGCTCAGACACTGTCCTGACCTCAAGGATGACACTGGGACAGACCCACCAGAGCTCTGAAATCAGCAGATCCGTGCCCTCAGCACCCATATGAAGGAGCTCAGGGAGTGAGGATGTTTTTCCTTTTCCCATTTCTTCCATGAGGAATGATTACTGATTTGTCCAAGTTACCTTCCCCCTCTTTGCCTGTGTTATCATCACTGAGAGAATGTTGCATACACTTTCCTCTCCTCTCCCTCACGATAATTTCCCAGCATGACAGCTCCTCCATGGAGGCACCAAATTCCTTGCTTCCCCACACTGGCTCCCCTTTCTGGTCAAAACCTGCTGTTTTCCCCGTCCCCCTCGTCCTGCCCAGCACTACACTGGCCAGAACAGCACAACTATTTCTAATTTTCAGGCTGCACCCCCTCCTCCCCCCTCCTCCGTTGCTGCAGTACCCTTCCAGAAAGAGCCCAAGTTCTGCCTGGTGGAAATGACTGTTATCTCCAGGACACTTTACACATTACTTCCACGCCATTTGGAGTTTTCCGCCCCAGTAGTTTCTGTTGCATCTCTGATTTCCCTCCTCGGTCACGTGTATTAAAGGACCAAGGTCTCCTGTTCGCTGGTGAATCCAGACAAGGGACAGGGGACACTTTCTGTCTCCCTAGGACGTCACTCAAGACCCTCTGGTGTCACAGCAAGCGCGCCAGCAGTGACAACAAAAACCTGCATGCAGATGACCTTCGGAGTGAAGGATGTTCCAGGTCCGAGTACCTACTTGGTGACACCTTCAAAGGAAAAAGCTATTTAAAATGAGGGTTGGGGAGGCCCTGGCACAGGCTGCCCAGGAAAGCTGTGGCTGACCCATCCCTAGAAGTGTTCGAGGTCGGGCTGGACAAGGCTTGGAGCAGCCTGGGATAGTGCAAATTGTCCTTGCCCACGACAGAGGGATGGACAAAAATGACTTTTAAATATCCCTTCCAACCCAAATCCATTCTAGGATTCTGACATCTACAATGTCAGCCGTGCAGACCCCTTCAAACCCCATGTTTTACTTCATGCACTGCAGTCTGTCTCATTTAAATTCTTTTCTCCAGTCCTGGTGGAAAAAAGCAGGGAGAAGATGACAGCTGGTGCCTGCTGCACTTCCAAGCTCTTGCCTGAAGACACCGCCAGCATCCCAAAGCCAGAGGGAAAGCCCAGGACAAGGCCTGCACTTCCCAGCCCATTTATGTTTTGCTTGCAGGTGGAAAGCAACAATAAAGACAATTAAAACTGAGGATGTCCAGGGAAGTCTGGGAAGCGTTTCACCTGCTGCAGATTATCACCTGTGCAACAGAGGCCCTCTTGCTACAGCAAACAGTCAAATCCCCACTTCCTATTTTTTCCACAGGCACTGGAGGTGAGAGATCACCAGCACTGGGTGTGCCAATGGGATGCCAGGATGGAGGGGAGAAGGATGTGCTTGATCTACCCGTGAAGGAGAACCAGCTTTTCTGTCCAACAGTGCCTAATGAACACAGCTTCAACGACTTGCTAAATTGCTTGCTGCCTTTACAGGAAGTTTTAAAAACAACAACAACAACAAAAACAAAAAAACACCACAATGAACAGATAAATAAATAAATTTTAAAAGCTGCATCTGATTTGATGAGAAGAAGTTCAAGACACTTGCAAATTTTGCATTCTGAAAGGTAGTGGAAGGAAGGGGTGACTGGATTTGGGGGATAAGTTATTCACTATAAATTATTTCTAAACTCCACATGGAAACATAAGGAAAAGGAGAGAAGGAAAACAATGAGTGATGGAAAAAAAAAAAAAAGAAATGAGAAAGGAAAGTAGCCAGCAATGATTATAGACAATTTTTGCAATGTAGTCGGAACATCTTCCTTATCAGCTGTTATCACCTCCACTGTAAAGGCTCTTTATTTAAAGGAGGGGAGGAAAAAAAGCCCCAGAAGGTGTCTGGGAGCATGCAAGGGAATGGCTAATGCAGCTGAGGGGGAGCTCAGCTCGTGGTGGCAGCTGCTTCGTATGCACAGCATCAGGCCTCGAGCCATGGCAATAGAATTATACGAGCCCCTGAAGACTCTCGGGCAGGATGGCAGGGAAACTGATGTAATTACTGACATTATTACCCTTAAAGCAAAATAATAATTTTAATTACAGCAAGGGCTTTTGGGCCTTTCTCTACTCCTCCCTGCCCCTGCTCACTGCGTAGCGCAGTCTGGTTCCAGGCTGTGCGATGGGACGGGGCTGTGACTCCCCTCCTTCCTCTCCTCCTTCCCCGCCAAATACTTTTCTGCACAATTAAGAAAAAGACATCATAAAAGTCACGATTTCAGCTACACCCCCATATTACGGATGGAAACGGTGCCCAGCAGCTTGTGAAGGCTCAGTCCCAAAGGCTGCTCCCCGAGCAGAAGGGACTGCTGCTGATGGCGAGTGCCCCGCCTGTCTCCCAATTAAAATAAATTGGCAAATCAGGGCTAAGGTCGGGAGATAAGACACCTGCAAGCCAGAGCGTGGCCGCCTCAACATTGCTGTGTGCAGACCAGAAACTTTCCTTTCCATTTCTGAATTCCTCTCTCCCACAGCCCTGCTTGCTTGAATTCAGGACGAGACGAGCACATTCCCAGGGCAGAGGGCTGTGGTTAGAAATTTGAAAGCAGAGCTCTAATTCCTGCATCCTTGTGAAGTTACAGGTACTCCTCTCGTGGTGCAGCTGTGATTTCATGAATAACTGAGGTGCTGAATTGCAATCTCTGGCCCAGTGCTGAGCTTTTTGCTGGAAGATCATAGGATCATGGAATGGTTTGGGTTGGAAGGTACATTAAAGACCATCTGGTTCCAACCCCCTGCCACAGACACCTTCCACTAGACCAGGTTGCCCAGAGCCCCATCCAACCCTGTTCCAGAACACTTCCAGGGATGGGGATGTGTAACCTCAAGACGTAACACACGTCACTTCATAAATCACTCAGTGTGTTATAAATATAACAGAGGGGATGAGGTGGGGGAGAGCACAAAAGGAGATCGAACTCTGATGGAAACCTCCTGAGGGAACATTCAGCAAAGAAACCAACAATTAAATGACCTTTCTGCCAGCACGTCAGAACTGCTGATGCTCCAAGGCCACTTGGATGGCTAGAACTTGATTGGCAAGCTCAGGATGTTGGGGGTTTAATAGGAGAAAACAGCTTTTCCAAGGAGGTGCTAGACTTGAAGTTAGTTTACCTCCTAGTATACAAATTAGGTTGGAAAAGCCCTCTAGGATCGAGTCCAGCCATTCCCCCAGCACTGCCAAGGCCACCACTAACCCCTGTCCCCAGGTGCCACATCCCCTCCAAGGGACAATGACTCCACCACTGCCCCAGGAATTAAAGGCAAATGGAAAGTTATGTGGAAGCCTCAGGAGTTTTCCTGCTTGGGACTGGGACAGAAAGCCCAGCAGCCATCCAGGGGGAACAGTTTACCCTGATGTCCCCATCACACCAGGCACCACAAACAGGGGTTTGGCTCCTCTCCACGCGCTTGCTTCACCTAAAAGCATTGAACCGCAACAATCCAAGAACTCTGAGTTCCCTACGGATCCAGCCAAGCGGAAAAAATATTAGATAAAGCAGACTGGACTTGCCAGAAACTGAGGCATGGTCACCACAGCCTGCCACACAGGCTTGGCAATAGATCTCTCCTTGTTTAAAAGCCAAAACCCTGAGACTCCCACAAACGTGGTGCCTTAGGGTCGGATGGGGGGCGGGGTAGAAAAGAGGCTGTGAGCAGGAGGTGAAGTGCAAAAGGAGAACAAACCCTGAAGGTCAGAGTAGCAAGCACATGAGCAGCTAACTAATGTACTACAGCAGCACCATGGGGCACAGCCACGGGCACACACGTCCTCGCAAACTGGAAAGCCATAAAAGTCTATTACAGCAAATCAAACAGCAGCCAGCATGACAGCCATTAGCCTGAAATGAATACACGGGAACTTAATGAGCTCTGTCGAGGCCAGCTTGGTGAATTAAGTCGGCAATTCTAGCAGGATTCCCCTTTCCTTTGCAGAGTTGAGAGCGCCGGCCCTGCCTTGCTGCCTTTTGACAGGCAGAGCACAGGGCGCCCTTGCCCGGATGGGACGGACGATTACACTGGAGCAACATCCCTCTGCCGCCCCCCCGGCAGCTGTTCCAGGGATGAGATTAGCACACAGCGAGCACAGAGGATCGGTGCCACTCCAGCAATCCCGGCCTGGGCGTTGGGAGCTGCCGTGGTGCATCCTCTCCATCCCTCCCCACACCACAGAGCGATCACAAGCCACAGCCCGTGCCCAAATAAATTCCCATTCTCGCACCAAGCGGACCACGTAAAACACCAGGATGGGTATTTAGAGGCAGTATTGTTTTTAAAGGTCAGTTTACTTCATGTTCCATTTATTTATGCACACTCTTCTTTTGACTTTCTGAGTGCCACACAATAGCATCGAGGTTTAAATAGCCTTTCGGTTGCTGCTCCATTAGCTACGACAACTGCAAATCGATACATCCATTTATCTCAAAATTAAAAAGAGAAAAACCCTCATTAGCTGCCAAATCTGCACAGAGCCAGTCTATTGAAAACCATACCGGCCTCTTCTCTTTGTCCAAACTCCAGACCTCTTCATTCAGTATCCACAGGCCCTTTGATCTGGGCTGTGTGCTCTCTGAGGTGGATTTTGGTACCTGTGCCCTTGCTGCTCACCCTCAAGTTGTCTGGAGCATGGGGTGATCTGTCATCCCTCACCATGGCTGGTTCCCCAGCCTCAGCTGCTCCCCACATGTCCCCCCCACCCACTCTTCCATGCCACATCACCTCCAGCTTTGAGTAGTCATGGACAAGCAACAAGGAAAACTCATGACTCAGCACAGGTCTCAAGGCCAAGTGCACATCTCCTCCCTGAGAGCTGTGCCACCACACACAGAAAATGTTTACTGCTGACACCTCCCACGGCCTGCAGCCCTCAGAGGGTCCTCTTGAGCTGGTGGGAACCCATCCCCTCCTCCCACAGCGCCTGGCAAAGCAAGGCTCCTCTCCCCCTGGCAAAAGAACAGGAGTGCCTCCAGGATGCTGGCGGAGCAAGGCATTTGTGGCTCATTACCTCTGCTCGGTGCCCTTGGTTAAAGATCACGGGGAGAAACTGGAAGTTGGCACACTCTGCCCTGTAATTAGATTAGGCCAACCTCCAGAAGAGCACAGCTCCCAAGGCCAGGTGCTCGGTGGCTGCATGGGAGGAACACTGGGCTTGCTGCACCCTGAACAGCCAGGCAGTCCTGGGAACGCTTCACAGCAGAACCACAGCTCACGTGCACAGCAATGTAATACGGCACAGAGAGGCTCTAAGGTTCAGCCTCTTCTTCTTTTGTAAGTTTTTTTTTGTCGAGATTGCCTGCCCGCAGTTCCCTTTCCTCAGCCAGCCCTCATTTTCTACATGTGAGGGCATGAAGTGATTGGACACAGGGGAATGGCCTTCAGCTGCAAGAGAGGAGATTTAAATTAGATATTGGAAAGAAATTCTTCCCTGTGAGGGTGGGGAGGCCCTGGCACGGGGTGCCCACCATCCCCTGCGGCTGCACCATCCCTGGAAGCGTCCAAGGCCAGGTTGGAGCAACCAGTGGAAGGTGTCCCTGCCCACGGCAGGAGTTGAACTAGAGGAACTATAAGGTCCCTTACAATGCAGACCATTCTGTGACTCTAAGGTTCCATGATTCCAAACCAGGACCTTTGCCCTCCCTGCTCCTCAGGCTGGGCACAGGTTAATACAAGAAATGGGGAAAACTCAAACTTTGCAATATTGGCTCTCAGGACAGAAGCCATCAGCAAGAAGAGATGTGGCACAGATACTCCAGGTATGTAAAAAACTGGTGCTTGACACAGCCCTGATTCCCAGAGGAGTCACAGACACCCATTTCCATCTCTTCACATGAAGGGCAGGCAGGTAACAGCAAAGCTGTGACGGTTCTGGCTTCTTTTTTTCCTTGCCAAGGTCAGGATTAATACATGGGAAATGTAGTTTTTGAGTTTGGACTTGGATGTTTATTGTTTCCTATCTATTTACAGACTCATGAGCCCCGAGCACTAACTAGGAAGTTCGAGAAACGAGGTAAAATGGAGCACCTCTAACTCTTTCCAAGGGTATTTAAGTGATAATCCCCCAATAACAAGGTGACACCTATATTATTTATACTTTTGACCCAATAATGACCACCCAAGGCCCACAATGAGGACCTTTTTCACCCAATTACAGAAAACCACCCAAACCCATGAAGAAGAAGGAAGAAGGTGAAGAAGAAGGACTTAGACAACGTCTTAAATCCTTCATCTTGTCCCACAAACGTTACTATATAGCAAAACCCCAAATTCTCAGTTGCCAGAATTCCAACACAAAACCAGAGGGAAATCTGAGGGCAGCGGAGAGGAGCCTGTTCTCCTCCCATCCTACTGCCATTCCTTTTGCTTTGCAGACCTCTGCAGGCAGAGCACGGCCGGGAGGAGCAGCAGCAAGGCACGGCAGCCACCTGCCAGCTCCCGAGGCCTGAGCAAAGGCGGAGCGGGGGGCACCTGCTGTGGGTTTTGCCAAGTCATTTCTCCACCCCTCGTGCTCTGAGGAGCAGCAGAAATGCCTCTGACCCAGTGCCACTCTCACGGGGAGGTTTCAGATGACTTGGTGCAAAGATGAGACTCCAGCTCCCGGCTCATACATCACAAGCAGCTCTAATGAAGAAACCTCATCCTCCAGCAGAGGGATGGGGAGGGATCAAAGCCCAGCACGGCAGGGCAGCAGCAGCAGGAATATTAAATGCACCCTGGTAACACAATTGTTTGCACCTCTCAGTTACCAAAGCTGCTTCATTTCACACGCACACACAATGCACATGGGACCTCACCCACACCCCGAAGGAGAGCCTGAGGAAAACTGCCCTGGCACTGTGGTGCAAAAAGAGGTTTCCTCCACTGGAGGATGTCAAATGCTCTACTAACCCCCTGTTGCAAATGGAATATCCTCACCTTCTCCGCCTGGCACCAAAAGGCACAGCTTTAAAGCCTAAATTCGCATCAGACCTGTAAATCCCCAGCCAAGTCAGGCTGCAGGTGCAGAAGCTGTCCCTGATGGATGAGTAGATGTCACCTCCCTTGCAGTGGCCAGCAGAGAGAGCAGCAGAAGGTTGTGGAAACTCTGTCCTTGGGGATATTCAACACTTGGCTGGATAAAGCCCTGAGCAATCTGACCTAACATGAAAAGTCTCACTGGATTAGTGGGAGCTTGAGCCAGATGATCTCCTGTGGCCCCTTCCCACCTATTTTATTCCAGGGACATAATGGGACGAGTCCTGCTATGGAGCAGTTAAAGGAAATCCCTAGCCAGGGCAGAAGCCTTTGGGCAGTACTCTTCCAGAATTCAGGCATTTGGGGAAATATTTGGCCCTGCCTCAGGTCACCTCTGCCACAAGAGCTGTGCGTCCCCCCCAGCTCCAAGGAAAAGAACAAGACACAGATCCTCATTTACACTCATTTGCAAACTTCCCACTCGTCATGGGAAAGATGTCACTGAAGCACCACATCTCCTCTTCCACCTCCTTCCCCCAGCACCCAAAACACTTTGCTTCTGCCCATTTTCAGGCAGTAACTTCCAGAGGTTTCATCCTCCTGCAACCTCGTGCGGGTCCAGGGCAAGAGGACACCCCTGTACATTGTGACCAGCTCCGTGGTGGCAACCAGAGAGCACGAGTGGCCACTGAGGGCAGAGCCAGAAGCTGGGCAGAGCTGATCCCTACCTCTGGGATGCGGACGCTGTAGGGCTGGTTGTGGAACTGCGGGGCGTTGTCATTCACGTCTCCGACCTGGATGTTGACTGTCCCTTTGATCACCTGTGGAGCCAAGGACAACAGCAGGGTGTCAGCTTTAGGCGTGGATTTAGAGCCCAAAACCAGCTTGAGGCTCTGTTTTTGGGCTTTGGGCCAAGGGGCGACCCCTCCCTCTCCCCTGGCGCAGAGGGGCCTGCAGTGACCCACACCCCCTGCTCCCCTCTGCCCGTGCCGCAGAGCATGAAATGAGAAGTCACACTCACCCCTTGGCTGTCACTGACAGAAAATTCAACCGTGAATTCTGACTTAGTCTGAAAGGGAAAGAGAAGGAAAAAAAAACCCTATAATTAAAGATGCTGTGGCTTTTATCTGCAGATGGCAGGCTGGGGACTTTTAGCCAATGTTATTACACGCAAAATGCTTTCAGGCCCTTCCAGAAGAGGAGAGGTATTTGAGTGTCATTCACCTGCACTGGGCAGAAAACGCTGGGGAATCTGAATGCCAGGGGGGCTCCTGTCTATTCCACAGGCACGGGAGGTGCCCTGCCCTGGGTCAGGAGGATGCAGGGCTAAGGAACTCCTTGATTGGCAGCTGGGCACTTAAAACATGGGAAGGTTTTGCAACAAAAATGAAGGAATGCAACACAGTCTCAGTGAGGAGCTCTAAAACCTGCTGCTGCTTTCCCAACTCACCTATCACACAGCTGGGAATCCTGGGACAAGCCTATGTAGTGAGAACTGGCTGAAATTCCATAGAAATACTCACACAATTCTTTCTGCTCCGTATTGCTTTAACTAAATTAACAGCTTGCAATAGGGATCTATTCCAGTCACTGATGCTGCGGTGACCAACAAGTGGGAAAGAGAATTTTTTTGGGATCAGGGCAGGGGGATATTGCTAGTGGAGGCAGACCTTCTCTTCCTGACCGTTTTCTTCCCACCAGCAATTATTTTGCTCCTATTTTACCAAAAAATTGTGTGAAGATGGACAGCAGGACTCAGGCTACCACATCTATCTGGTACCTGCCCACCAGCTGGTGCTTTTTGTTCCCCTCCAGTCCTGGCAATCCCTTCCCACCTCTGGTGTCCTTGCCCTGCCTGAGCTGCTGGAGCACAGCAACTCGATGTTTCCAAAACATCACGCAGGAAAGGCTGGAAAAGCCAGCCTGAAATGGCTCTCCATGCTGCAGCTCTGGTTGATTTATTCCTAATGAGATGGGCTCCGGGACAGGCAGCAGCCAGCAGTGCCCGGAGCAGGAGCTCTGCTTGCACCAAAGTTCCTCTTGGAGAAGGGTTTGGGGAACAGCTCCCCACTGTGTGTTCCCCCTCCTGCTCCCACATTTCCATCCAAACAGCCGAGAAGTACAACCAGGGAACGCCCTTTCTAACTCCTGCCTCGGGGCAATGCTCATAGGCAGAAGGAAGAGCTGAAATCCCGAGGCAGGGGAGATACTCTGCTCCCTGTGCCATCCCACCCTGCTGCATCAGTGCCTTTCAGCCCTCTTTTCCCCCTACCTGTCCACGAGGGACAACGCAATAGGGAAGAAAGGAAAAACAGGAGATAAGAAGCAACCTGTTGAGCATTTAAATTTTAAAAACTCAATAAAATAATCAGAGAAAGCTTCCACATACCGACTGCTGTCTCTAAAATTATTTTAACACAATTCTTTAGCCTCAGGGTCTGCCATTTCAAAAAAAATCCGTTTTCCTTCTAATCTTCATAGAAGTAAAAAAAAAAAATCTTTTAAAATTCATTTTGCCTGTAATACATTTGCTCCTTCCTCTTTTTCTTTTTCTCTACTTCATCTCTTCCTGCATCATTTACCTTACTATGACTCCTCCTCCCTTCTTTCTCTTCCACTGTACAAGAATTCACCTCTCCCTTTTCCCTTCCCACCGCTTCTACTGAGCACCTTTCTCTCCCCTGACTTTTTGAACATGTGCATCCAGGCCAGTGTTCTCTGCCCCCAACCCTCTGCCCATCTCCATCCCTTCCCTCTGACTGCTTTCTCCACCATAAATTGTCATTTACGCCTCTTTCACATCCTTTCCCACATCCATTCCCAGCACTGTTCTGCCTTCACTGTCTCCCATGTACGGCTGACTCGGAGCCCCTGGGATCAGCTGAGCCCATCCACGCATCCAAGCTCTGCCCAGCTCCTTCCCTTCCCACCCTCCACACCACACGACACCTAAAATCTATTGATCACCTTCCTGGGCTTAAGGCTGGCACAGGAAGTATCAGGAAGCAGGAGGCATTTGGATGAGGGAAGATTTATGACTCACGTCAGCAGCTGTTGGCACAGGGAGGTGGAGGGGAGAGGGGTGAAGAAAAGCACTTTATTTTCCCAAAGTCTCGCTCTTAACACTGTGAAATTGGGTTTGGCCTTCCCCTCAGCCCCAGCCTGAGCAGCATCCACCACCCTGCTCCTCTGCATCCCAATGCCTGGCTGGCTCCGGCAGGGAACGCCAGCACTGGAGGTGTGTTAATGGGTTTGATCTTCCCAACGCTGCTGCTGGCCAAGGCAGCACTAAATACAGGCAGCAGAAGCACAGGGGAAATAAGGCACATTGCCCAAATGACATGGCATTTTCCCAGTCTTCCCGATATCCCTTACTCTCTGCTCCAGGAATGCGGCAAGGGCCAAGGTTTTAGCAAAGCAGGCACCTGGATGGGATTCCAGCCTTGCACACCAAAGCTGCCATTGAAAATAGGAGCGGTGAAACAGCTCTGAGGCAAGAATTTTGCCAAATTTAGCATCCAGCAGCCTGAATCCACAAAAGGATGAAAAGTCTTGATGAGATTGAATAAGCAGGGATACCTCACATCTCTTGACACGCTGTTCTAAATAGTAAAGGATTTAATTGGCATAGAGATTTAAAGAGGAAGCCTGTACATTTCCCTGACTGTGTGAGCAGCCTGGCTCCTTGGTAGATCATCCCCACTTACTAATTCCTTTACTTCCAGACCCACAGATGTTATTCCTAGCACCCAGGAAAACCAACAAGTCAGACCAAACCACGAGCACGCTGTCCATTGCCCATGTCCGCACTGCACCGGAGACAGCGACAGGGTGTCCAGGGAATGTGGACACACCCAGATTCCCAACCCCACCAGGGAGCAACACCTATCTCAGCCATCACAGAGGATGGAGGGCCACGGTTCATCTGAGCAGAGGTGGCTTTTCCCCAGCTTTACCTCTCTGTCCAGGGGCTGCCTGAGCCACACGACGCCGGTGACACTCTCCACGGCAAAGAAGCGGCTGGCCTCCTCCCCGACCACCCCGAACACCAGCGGGTCATTGTCCAGGTCCCGGGCCAGCAGCTGAGTCACCGAGGAACCTGGGAGACACAGAGAGGAAAGAAATCCTGAGCAAAACGAGGCAGAGAAGAGGAAATGCTGAAAACATCCAGCTGGTCAGAGAACAGAGGTCTGTGGAAGACCTGGAACCACACCCATGGTGCCCCAGTGCCTCAAGGGGAGTCAGGCACGTCTGCATGCATGTGTGCATGGTCTGACTGTTCTGTCTGGCACAGATGGACTGAACCACAGATCCTCTCCTTCCTTGCCTTTATTAAAAGAGGAAGTCAGCCTGGTTCAGCCCTGGCACTAGAGATGGAGGATCCCACGCCTCCCCTGGGTAAGCACTGACCAGCCTCCCCCACACCCTTCCTGCCAAGGGGCACCACCAGCAGCTGCAACAACAAAAGCAGGGGACAGCCACCACCCCTGGAGCCTCACTTCATTCCCACAAGAACCTCCTCAGATCATTCTGGGCCCCTCCACAACAGCTTTGTGCGCTCTCACAGTCTGCCATGGCTGGCTGGCCGTGGCTGCCTGCCTGTTGTCCCACCCAGCTCTCCCAGCAGGATGGGGGAGAAAACAGGAGGAAAAAAGCTGCTGGATGGAGATAAGGACAGGAGATTCCCTAGGCTGCCCGGCCTCAGGGATAGGGGGAGAGGGATGAAATTTCTCCTTAGCCATGTGGATTTGAGGATGAGGGGGCACAATCTATGTGAGCCACCTTGGCCAGCACCACAGCACTCCATGCCCCCAGATCTGGCCAAGGAGAACAAATTTCATCCCTCTGGGAAGGTGAGGGAAGCTCCAGCAGACCAGAGGGCAAAAGCAGCAACACAGTTTGGAGAGCAGAGCAAGGCAGGCGATTCCCAATCGATCGGTGCGACATCAATCACGGTGGAAATAATGGAAAAAGCCGATATGAGATTCCATTAATAAAGAATTAAATGATAGGAACATAATAAATGCCAGTCAACACGATTTTATGGAAAATAGAGCTTGTCAAACAAACCTGATTTTATTCTTTGATGAGATTACAATTTTGGCAGATAAAGAAGAAATAATAGACTTCTGTAAGGCATTTGCCTTCGCCCTGCGTGACTTTGTGATTAAAAATTTAGTGCCCTAGGACATCAGTGAAGCATGTTTTGAGTGAGGACCCAGCTGGCCTGGCAGGTCCCAAAGCCACCAACCTCACTGGGGACACAACAGTGCCGTGTAAAATTGTCGCTGGTACAAGCTCGGGTGACAGCACGGCACGTAACGGGGAGGACCCTTGGTTACTTGGGCTCTTTTGGGAAAAATTTACTTTTTGACCCTGCTCCAAACACCCTCAAAAGGCTGGAGGGCCACAGCTGCAGAGGAGAACATCCCAAAGCCAGCCCTGCTGGCAGGAATGGGGGTCCAAGCATGCAAGGAACCATTCCACACCCTGCCTGGAGAGCCACAGTGCTCTTGGGGAAGTCAGGAGTGGCTTTGAGGCTAAAAAGCTGCTTCTGCTTTGAGGCTGCATCACCTTCAGGACTGGACGCAAGAGGAAGCCACAAAATTTCAAGAGCTGGCAAAAACGCTTTTCCTTTAAAAAAAAAAAAAAAGGCTTTAAAAGCTTGAACTGCCTCATCTGTGACTAAGAAGAGTGAGATGACTCAGGCCATCTCGAGCACATCCACGGAGAGGACAAAATGTGATCCTGAGCAATGAGAACAAAAGCACAACAAGACTCAGCGCCAAAACCCGGACAAATTCCTGTCTGGACGAGGAATAGCAGTTGTTTTAAAAGGAGCAGCTAGAATTAACCACGGGAAAAAAAACCATTCCTTCCACCAACAGGTGCAAGTGAGTGATGGGTCACAACCAAAGGCATTTTGGATAAAGACAAAAACAAGTGGCTTTATCCCAGCCCCTGATTGGAGTGTTCATCTACAATGTTCTCACCTCTTCAGTGCAGCCAACCCCATGGACACAAAGACCCTACACTTTCTCAAACCTTGTAGCCCTGATACAAAACAAGGCAGCAGCTTGATTTTATGCTGGAGGATGTTCAAAGCCATCCTTAGCAAAGGTTTTTTTGCCCCGAGGACAAAAGAAGACACTCAGTCTCCGTGGCAGGAAAAACCAGTAGCTAGGACAAAAAAAAAAAATCCAGGATCATGTCACTTTGTTCTGCCCAGTTTAACAGGAGAACAGGCTTTCACCCTTTACCTCCCGTTCAAAAAACCCAAATCAACAGCTCATCATTTCCCTCCCGAACAGTTAATACTTCAAACTCCAAAAGGTCTTGGTTGCATCTTTGGAAGGGAAAGGATCTTAAAATTCCTGCTGAATAGGAAAACCATGTGCCACCCAGTCTTAAACATATTTGTGGTTTGTGTGTTGCAAACCCTGTTGTGCCAATAAATAAATAACTAAATCAACAAGCATTTAACATTTAACTCTTCTCTCTTTGCACTGCAACTACCTCCAACTGTCAGGGAATTGAGTTCCTAAATTCAGGACATCAGGACAACTTGGAGAGTATTACAAGGCACTTCTGGGCAGAGCACATCATCACACCTCCATGCCTTGCTCCTGTCAGCCTCTGGAGTAGGATCTGCAGAAAACAGCACTCTGAGCTCGACCACCCTCTGCTCCAAAAGGAGCAAAACCAAGGACAGATTCCTCAGCTTCTCTGGGCTTTGATTTGTTAGAAAAAAGAAGCTTCATTAGAGCTTAGACAGGGAGAGCTCAGAAGCAGTGTGAGCACAGAAAAACTCCATCTCCAATAAACCCTCCCAAACGAGGCACCAAAACCGAAGAGCTCTTTCACCCTTTCCCTTATCTCCCAGTCAGGCAGTAATCACTGTCCTACTTTCAGAGCACTGCCTTCCGAAAAAAAAAAAAAAAAAGTATTACAAATGTATAAAATACAGATCAAAAATAACATTACTAACAAATACAACAAATTAAATAGAAGATAATAAGAAACACAGGCCTGAAATGAGAAATGAGACTTCACAATTGCTTCGCTCCAAGTTTTTTCCAAGTTTTACCCTAAGGGAATGCTAACTTTGGGAGTGTGGTACTAAAGCTTCACCACTTCCACCACCACCACCACCACGACAAAAGTCTGTTCAAGTTACCTTCCACTGATTTCTTTAGCACTGATTTACTGTATTTATTGATTTTTATCCTACTTTTCCCCCATCCTCAGGAAGCAGAGGGTCCTGCCTGGACAGGGCATGCAGAGCCAGAGCTGCAGCACATCTCTCAGAAGCCCCTCTCAGGGCTCTCATGAAGAAAAACATCTTCCATCTCTCCCCAGGGTCGTGCTAGAGATGCTGCTCAAGCCTCCTCGAGCCTGAGCACCGACCTGGCTCCAGCAAGGGCTGAGGAAACAGGGACAAATTATCTTTCTGCAGTACAAAGTTATAGGCTCCATTTGTTTCCTCTCAGGAATCAGACAGGGCAGTTAAGTGTCTTGATTCCACCAGATAATCAGAATTTATCTTGTCTCCCTTTGCCTCCTTTCTCTCAATCACAGCTACTTCTCCCTCTTTCTCACACATACACAGATTTTCTTCTTTCTCCAAGTGTTGAACTTTGATTGACCTCAGGAGATTTTTTTTTTTTCGCTGTTGTTCTCTTCCTGACCAGATTATATCATATTCTTTTTTAGGTTTGGGTGTTTTAGGGGGGTACTTTTGCATCCCATTGAGGACCCCTTGTCTCAGCACTTCGCTTGCAGCAGTAAACCTCTGCATTTTTCTTGCCCTTCCACTTCGCCAAGGAGGAAAATGGGAAAAGGGAAGCACCCCACCGATTCATCTCCACTGGTTTTGCTTTCAAGAGGAGAATGAAAAGAGACAAAAAAACAAACTCGGTCTCTGGAAGGATCCTAGAGCTCCTGGAAGGTTTTGGAAAGTGCAGAGCCCCAGGGCCAGGGAAAGAGCCAGATGTTGACCCAGACCAGCAGGAATGGGCTGGGGTGGGATGGAGGGCACAGAAGGGGCAGGCTTCTAATTAATTGCCTAATAAGCTTCCCTTTTAAGAGGTCTGACTCATACCCATGTGGGGTTAATAGGAATTTCTGCAATGGCTTTTGGGCTCAAGACTTGAGGCATCAGCTAGGCTTTAATATAAAAAGCATTTTAATCCTGATTTTAACAGCCAGTGCCAGTTTCTCCTCGACTCGCCGTCCTCACCCCTCCTGAGCTCCGGGTCACGTGTGTGGGCACAGCCACCACGTTTTGGCTTCTGCATCAAGGTCACAGGCTGGCACAGGGAACCAACCCCTCTACTGTTCTTCAACTCCTTAGACCAGCAGAAAATCAGTTTAAAACAACTTTAGTACCCTCACCTAACGCAAAGGCCACCACCACACTTAACTTCCAAAAGTAAAACTTCTAGGAGCTGCCACCACATTTCCTTGGCTCCTCTTCTTCCCTGTGAGGGAGATGGGACAACCCAGGCCCATTCCCTTCTCCCAGCAGCCCTGCTTTCCTGCCCCAGTCACCCCAGCACAGGCCTCCCCAGTTAGCCCAGTTCATCACAGCAGGCTGGCCCCAGAGACACTAAGAGGAGGGATTTGATGGATCTGATCTTGAAATTCCAGCCTTGTTCTTCTCATTTGTCACCTGCTCCTTTTTCTTTGCCTCTAATTCATTTTCTCTTTCACCTCTCAAAAAAAAAAAGGGAGGAATAGAAAGCCCTTCTGTAGATGCTTTCCCAAAGATTTTGAAAAGGAAAGATGAAATGCCAATATTTCTGTGCTGCTCAGCAATCTCTGAGCAATGAGAGGGAAAGAAAAGGACAGTGACTCCCTGGCCAAGGAAGTAAAGTAAAATCTATTTTGAAGCAGTAGGTCACAGGAAGTGGGAGCTGCTCCCATGTTCACAATGAGGCTTCATCAATTTCGTGGAGGGGACAAACCCAGAGCTGGGGACAGAGTGTGCACAGCAAACCCCTGCTGTGGAGGGACAATGCCAGCGTGGGAGGGCAACCAAAGCACAGCAGGGCTCGGGACATCTCCTGCAGGCACCAGGGTCTCTCCACCTCCATTCCTGCATTCCCTGGGTGAACCAGAAGAGCAAATCGCCTGCCACACAACCATGCCGAGCTTAAAGCCTTGCCAACCTCACCCCGCTCTGCTCAGGGGCACCTAAAGGCACATCACAGCTCCACGGGCGAGCCACTCATCCCAAGCCTCTGTCCCAAGGCAGGTGTCTGGTAGCTCATTCCATAAGCACAACCTCCACAGACACTCCCTGACCTCCTTCTCAGAATGGGCTCAACCACTTGAGCCAAAACTTTCCAGAAGGACTTGGCCAGGTAAGTTTCCACTCCTAAAATTCAACCGAGCTCAACGTTACGCGTTTCTCTTTCCAGGTGCTGCTGGGGAGCATCAGCTCCTCCAAGGCTGCCTCCTCCACTCCAACTACTGCATTGCAGAGTGGGCCAGAAAGGGCAGGGAGACACCAGCACCTTTAAAAAAAAGAGCCCTCATAACAAATAAACGAGAAAAGAACAATTTCTGCCATCAGAGAAAGAAGGGGTTTTTTCAGCAATGGTGTGAGAAAAAAGCCTTGGACCAGCTGGTCTAGGAACCACAAGCTGCTGTCATGTATGGGAGGGAAAGGAGCCAAACACAGAGGTGACAGGAAAGAGGGAAAACAAATCTGTGCAGTCAAAACCATTTCTGAGGGAGTTTGTCAAGCTGGGAAGTGAAAACCACAGCAGAAGAGTTTTTCCTGGCTCCTCAGATGCTCTGAGACAGAGCCTGTAATTTCTCTGCTGCGTTTAGTTATTTAAGTGGGGAGTCAGTGTGGAGGCAGAATCCATAAGCAGAGCTGACAGCCAGTGGGTAAACCTCAGAGGCACTGCCTGCCTTCCACCCCCCAGCTCTCACAGAGGTGTGTAAAAGGGTGTCTAAAGCTGTTTAAAAGGGCTTTTAAAGCTGTTTAAGACAGAGAGAGTAGCAGGAAAGAAGAGCTAAGCATTCCCATTGACAGAGGGTTTCTTCGGTTTGCTCAGAACCGATCACTTTGGTTAACTTTACAACACAGATTCAGGAAGGAAAAAATACAAAAATACCAGTGGCATGTTGAAATTTCTTAGCATTATCATTAAAATAAACAGACCTCCTGAGGCTCTCCCAGCAGATGCTGTGCATGCAGTCCCTGGCTGCTGGTGTACACCCAGACAGAGAAGTGGCATCCTCCCCATCAAAGTCACCACTGACTTGGGTGAGACAGAGTAATTGCTCTCCAGCAGCCTTCAGCAGGTCTCAAAGCAGCACAGGTATCACACAAGCTCTCCAAATCCACTTTTAAACACATGGCTTCGTGCTGGTGCTGTGTCTCTGTGCAGGGCATGGAAAAGCTGAGGGAGCTGGGACCGTTCAGCCTGGAGAAGAGAAGCTTCAGGAAGACCTTAAGAGTCCCTTCAGGTGCCTGAAGAGGCTCTAAGACAGCTGGAGAGGGACTTTGGACAACAGCACAGAGGTACAGGACAGGGGGGAATGGCTTCACACTGACAGAGGGTGATTTAGATTGAATATTAGGAAGGAACTGTTCCCTGTGAGGGTGGGCAGGCCCTGGCACAGGGTGCCCAGAGAAGCTGTGGCTGCCCCTGGATCCCTGGCAGTGTCCAAGGCCAGGTTGGACACTGGAGCTTGGAGCAGCCTGGGATAGTGGCAGGGACACGGCAGGGGGTTGGAACTGGATGATCTTTAAGGTCTCTTCCAACCCAAACCATTCCAGGATTCCATGGCTAGAGATGACATCCTTTGCTCACTCACTGGCACCTCCTTGGGCTGGAGACAGGATTTATTAACCAAAACTCTCCAACCAGGCTGGGGTATTGCTGCCAAAATCACCTTATGATGCACCTTAGTATTGCTGTGGTATCTCTGAAAAAGGGAATAAAAAAATGCTCATCCCTGGGAAATCCTCTGAACAGCAGTGCTCCAGATACTTTCTCCCTGCCTGCTCCAGCTGGGATCCAACAATTCCTGCTTTCCCTTCACTACAAAACCCACAGGCCTTCCCTGGGACCATGGAGAACAGGCAGAATTTTTGAAAACTGAAAGGGCTTTTGTTTCCTTTTGTCTGGGAAGGAACAGGCTGCTGCAGCATGAAAGAGGGAAGTAAATAAAATCACATCAAATAAAACACCCAGGAGATAGAGTAAGAAAAGAAACACGTGTAAAAGGAAGGATTTGGGTCTGTTAAGATATTTCCAGTGAGGAAAGGGTTCCAGCACTTAAAAAAAAAACCCCTTAAAAATAATTTCCTCTCCAAACTGCCTGGGTGCCTCATAATTACCAAGAATGATCACAGACCCATTCATTTGATCCTAAAATTAATACATCATGTTCAGAACAATATAGCATTAATTTATCACAAGATTTATGAAACTTGTACTTTTTTTCTAATGAGTTTTATGCAAATTCTGCTCCTTCCATTGTTTGCACCCCTAAAAAAAAAAAGTTCCCTCGCAGAAGCTGCTCTGTCAAAAAGTGTCATTCACTTTTATTGGTATCTGTCCTTCTCTCCTCATCCCCACAACAGGAGAGGGAAGGAAAGGAGCTGCCTCCAGCCTGGATGTGATCCTGTTCCCAAGGCACAAGCCACGAGCTCTGCAGTTGCACCAACCATTCAAGGCACTAATTTTAAAGGAAATTAACTGCTGGTTCACTCACACCTTTGTCTGAGAAGGGTCAGAGAACAAGAAGAGCAGCAGGGAGCTGGGAAACTCAAGTATTTAGACTTCCCAAAGTGGAAAGTCCGTGTTTGGTAAACTTGGAGAATAAATACAAAAGGTGGGAGGCAGGGAAGCATTAGCACTGAGCATCATGGGGCCATAAAAGGGGAAATCCCACGAGATTATTTTAATTTTTTATGGCAGAGATGTAAACACACAAGATGTCCCATTAACTCAGGAAAGCACTCAGTCTAGCACCTCACAGACCCTGAATTTTCCCAAAGACCAGGGCAATCCTTAGGAGCACGGCCCAGATGGCACAAAACAGGCAGGACCATTTCCAATCCAAGCACGGCAGGAATATGTATTTCATTCCTGAGTGCTGCCAACTGGAAATCAGACTGTGATCTTCACCAGAACCCACACATCTCCCAGGAGGCTGGGAAAAAGGAATTCTGGAAAAACCCTAAATATCAGGTGCAGCCTCACTCCTCGGAGCTGCCTTCGTGTGACTATAACAATTACTTCTGAGTCACGCAGAGGGGTGGAAGGAGGCAGAATGAACTGGAAGAGCAAAGGAAAACATAAATCTGGGGTTAGCAGAAACATCCCAGCATCGCCTGGGGGCTTCTAAAACTGTCCTGGAAAAGCTGTTTGCAAACCAATCCTGGCACAGGCCCAGCAGCACTGGCTGCATGAGACCCAAACCCCAATTTTGGCAGCCCTGGGAGAGGAGGGTGCTCCCCACCTCAGAGGCAAAATCCCATCTTTGTGCATGGCCAAAGACTTCCATGAGCACTGCTCCACGTCCATGCCTGTCTCCAAACAATCCAAACACTCAGTACACCCTCCCCACTGACTCCTCCAGGAAAGCCTGGCTAATGCAGCCTTGATTAACATCTCTGACACAAAGTTTAAACCCTAAATCCACAGAATATCCTTTTCTAATTAACTTTTGAAATCAGAAGCAACCCAGAAAGAACAAGGAGTATTTCTTTTGTTCCTTCCTGCCTTCTACCCGACTCCCTCCAAAGCATTCATTTTTTTTTAACTCACTTGGATCAAAGGGAACGCTGTCACAGGTCTCAGCTTGGGAAAACAGGGGCACACACCCACTGCCATCTCCCCCTCAGTAAAGAGAACAGGAGGGCAGAGACCAGAAGATGCAGCTGACCCACAACCCTCGAGCTCAGCATTTCTCTTTGGCCGTATCTCTACCTTCTAGAAAAAACACAGGGGCAAACAGGAGAAGAGCAGAACCCCAGAAATCTATTTCATGAGGTGTTTTGCTACTTGGTGTGAGTAAATGATTTATGAGTAAGGTGACACGTGTGGTATTTTGCATTTTAGCCAGGCAAAGTAACATAGCTTCGTGTTAATTAGAAAAGAGAAGCTGCTCTGCAATTAATATGGGGTCAGAGATAAAGCTCGTTAGGTTGCAATGCCCAGGGAGCAGGTCTCCCAGGACTGCAGGACACCTCTGGGGTGTCAGACACCCCCAGAACCACAAGGTAGGGACATTAGCAATGCTAATGTAGAAGTCAGAGGATGCTGCAGGTTCCTAGGGACTTCTGAAGGCCGCCTAATCCAAACCTCCTGCCATGGGCAGGGACGTCTTCAACTAGACCAGGTTCCTCAGGGCCTTGTCCAACCTGACCTAGGGATAAAGCAGTAAAACAAGGTGTCCTACCACACTCACTGTAAAAAAATCCTTGCCTACACTTAATCTAAATCAACTCTCTTTCAGCTTAAAGTCATTACCCCTTTTCCCGTTGCAACAGACCCTGCTAAAAGCCCTGCTGCTGAACTGCATCCTCCACCAGCAGCCCCACAAGCTGAGGAGCTGATCAATATGAATGGGGGAAAGAAGGGGAAAAAAAAAGCCAACAACAAAACAAACCCGTCAGCAAATTACACTTGCGCAAGTGAACGGGATTCATTCACATCTCGTTTGGAATCTCATCTGCGCCTCACAAAAGCTGAAACGTCCCCGAGTCTCACAGGGAATACAAACCCTTTTCGTGCTGCAGCTTTTGCCCAGCTGCTCTGCTCTCTGAATGGTTCAGGGGAACAAAAATACAGCCATCCTCAGCCCAAATACCACAGGGTGTTTTGCTCCAAAGCAGGATGTGGTGCGAGCATCCAAGCCCCAAAGCCGAAGGAAATGGTCCCAGCGGTCAGGGTTTTGTCTGCACATCTCAGATCCACGGGTAAACCGGCCTTGGACTGTCACCGTAACTCTCTGAGGTTTCACAACATGCGCTGGGTGATGAATTCTGCCTCATTATAATGAAGATGCAGTGAAATCCCTTCCTGATTTATCTCTCCAGAGTTGAGTTAGTACCTGCTGATCGCCAAGATATGGCTGCAGTAAAAGCAGGGCTTGAGCAACGGGGCAGGAATTAGAAACCCAAGGCAGCCAGTTTTGGAAAGGCTACATTTCCTGCTCCTCTTCCTCCCTGGATCATAGAGTTGTGGCAGGATTTGAGTTGCAAGGGACCTTAAAGACTGCTTTGTTCCCACCTCCCTGATAAGGGCAGGGACACCTGCCACCATCCCAGGTCGCTCCAAGCCCCATCCAACCTGGCCTTGGACACTTTAAGGGATGGGGCAGCCACAACGGAAGCAACCAAACCTCTGAGAGAGCCAAGAGAAACAACCAGGGGCTTGGAAGTCTCTCCTCAAAAAGGTGACAGAGCCTGAGAAACACATGCAGCCCATCAACCCAACTCCTCCGGACACAACCCAGCTCCTCAGGGCTGGCGACCACTGTCACAACTCATCCCTCTGAAACGCCAAAGGGGAGGTGGGGGGAGACTCGGCAGGTGGTGCCCGGGTGTGTGAGGCAGGAGCTTATCTGCGGCCCCGCAGTAAATTGCCTGTTGATGAATGAGGCTATTTAGGAGCCGGTGGTGCCAGCGCCACCCGTTATTAATGACACCAACGCTGCTGCAGAGACATCTAAAGAGCGGCCCCACGTCCCATTGTCCCCTGGCCTGTGAGTAATGGGGCACCTCAGCTGCGGGGCTTCACAGCCAGCTCAGCTCAACAACAGCAACAAAGCAAGGCCCGCGGAAATGGATGGAGAGCCCTGGACTGATGACTCCAGCCTGCTGATAAAGCCAAGCTCCTTCGGGAGAAGCTGAGCAAAACTCCAGCCTTTGGATGGAATTAAACCGAACCCAAGGCTCTTCCACTCATCCCTGTGAGCTCCCACCAGCCACACACAGCGCCTTGTTCTCCCAATCCACAGCCCTGTGCAGCAAACCCACCCCAAAACCAGGGAAGGGCCAAACCACAACAGCCTCAACTGCAAGGAGCAGCGGTGCAGCTGTACTTGCAACACGTGGCAGAGCCTGGAGCACAACAAGGGTGATATCTGCTGGAGCCCGGGAGGCTTTCACAGGGCCATTGCCTCACTCTGGACGTCACAGATGTCTAAACATGGCCAAGAGGACAATGAGTGAGAAATAAAGAGGCTGTTTATTGCAAGAGGAAGCCTTGGAACAGAGCTCCACAGTGGCTGGTGGGAGAGCCAGGCAGAGTGTGCGAGCACACAGCTGTAAACTTGCTTCTGAGTTAATATACCCACGAGTGTTTTTCTTTTCCTATGAAAGCACACTCTTCTGCAAACAAACATCTGGAAAGCTCTGCTGCAGCTGGACCATTATCCCCAGTGACTGGAGCATTCAATTAATTTAGCCTTTCTCATTTGCGAGTTGTCTGCAAATAGACTCGGGTTTGCAGGGATTTATTTGTTATTTGAATATATCTGGTGAATGGTTTATTAAAAACATATTTCAGGCAAAGGATTTCTCGCTAATTGCTCCTACAACTGTCGCTCTGAGTGCTGGCAACTGGCAGCTCACCCCACACAAATGGTCACCGTGGTCAGGTGGGAATGCCTTTGCACGTTGATGGAATGTAATCCACCTCTGGAAAGAGCTTTCTGAGGGTTTGTGGAGGCACCTGCACAAAAACACATCCTCATGCAAACACACAGCATCCAGCCTGCCTCAGCTTCCCGAAAAAGCACAGAAGAGCCTGTCAAGTGCTGTAATAGAGATGGACAAAGACACTTGTTTCTTCCTGTAGGATAGTTGAATAGTTACTGTACGCAGTTTATTTTTACATGGTATTTTTAGAAGGCACTGTGTTTGAATTTAACAGGTTAGCAAATTATTGAAACTCAGTTTATTGGCTGGTAAAGGTCAGTGTACATGTTCATTAAACTTTTTTCTAGATACGTTTACTTTTTTTTTCCCACGGATTCTCACGGGATAGACTTTTATTTTTATAGGTGCAAAATGTTTTCTCACAAGAATAGATTGTTATGCAAACTGATTTTAACTCTTATGATTCTTTTCTCACAGGAACTTCTCAGGCTAGGTGCTAGCTTAGCTGAAATAGCAAGGTCTGATTTTATAAGGCCTTTCTTTTATAAGGTTTTACTTACATGTAGTAGTGCAGAAGCTGTCACAAAGAGAACAGGAGCAGGATTGAACACCAGAATTAAGTGACTTCAGGCAGAACACCACCAAAGCATCTCTCAGTCACTTGCACAGCACCTTGCAAGAATCCATGGGGCTCCTGACTCGGGATGCTCCCTGCCCAGGTGCCCTTTGTGTCAGAACTCCAGGAAAGGAAACACTTGCTGCAGGAATTTCATCACAGCAGCAAGGGACAACAGGGTGAGAAGGGAAGCAGTGAAGCAATCCCTTGGGGATGCAATGAGCCCAGACTCCTCCTGACAGCGTACTACAAATTGTAGGTTATAGAGTACCTGTGACATGTCTGAAATCACAAATCCTCCTACAGGAGCAGTTCTCCTCTTCTGCTAGACAGGACAAGAGGAAATAGCTTTAAACTGCCAGAGGGCAGGGTTAGATGGGATATTGGGAAGGAATTGTTCCCTGTGAGGGTGGTGAGGCCCTGGCACAGGGCGTCCAGAAGCAGCTGGGGCTGCCCCTGGGTCCCTGGAAGTGTCCAAGGCCAGGTTGGAGGGGCTTGGAGCAGCCTGGGACAGTGGATTCCTGGGCTGGAATGAGATGGTCTAACGCAAACCATTCCAGGATTTTATGATTCCCCTGGCCAAGGTGACCTGGGAGAGCCTGGCTGCTCTTTCTGCAGGCTGGGTCAGAGCTGCAAGGGGTGCCTGAGCCTACACACCCCCCACCCAGGGTCCAGATCAGCCAGCAGCTCAAAAAAACCTCCCTCAGTCACATGGAAAACCAAATAACATTTTAAAATCCAAACTGAACACAAAACTCCACACTAAATCCCAGCTGCTGGGTTGTTTGAAAGAAAAAAAGAAAGCAATCACTGAGGTTTCACAGACTGTTCTAAAAGTGGAAATTTATGAAGAGAAAAGTGATCCAGTAAGTCCCAGTTTTAGGCTTTTTTCTTTCAATTGCTCAGAGTGAAGACTTTCAGAGCTTCTGTTTCCCCTGAAGTCCTGATTGAGGGAGAAATAGGTATTGACCACCAAATTTACCATCTCCCTGCTACCTGTACATATCAGAGACTCCTGTGACCCAACAGGTGTCACACCCCCCCCATTTTTCCAGCCCCTTTGGAGCAGCAGTGCTCCAAACTTCCGTGCAAACCCAGCCTCTTCAGGGCACATTTACTAGAGCTGAACCTTTCCCATGCTATTGGACCATTTCTGGGATGAAGAGAACCCACCCTACTCTTTTTCCACATAAAACTGATTTCCACATTGAATCCACCCACATCACACCCACACCCCTGGCTTTACTGAAGGACCTCGTGGATCTCCATAAAGGAATCTTGGTGCATCACAGCCCAGAGATGAGCCATCCCACAGCCCTGGGGAGACTGCCCTAGGGGCTGCCAATCCCCACGGCACAAGAGACAGCTAAAAACCTCAAAGAAAACCCCAAAATAAACTCAATCCAACCACACTACAGGCACTTCCATGCAGTGTTGCTTTGTGAGCAGTGAGCTGCCATCAGCAAGAAATGCACCTATTTTCCTCCTTCCCATCTAAAAGGGAGCCATTCTTCTTCTTTTTTGGTTGTCCTTTATTCTAGCCCTTGTCCTTGGCAGGATGAAGAATACCCTGGCCTAGGTGACTCCCACAAATTCCTCAAATTTGGGCTGATATTATATTTGTGGTTATTAAAGAGTGACAATAAACCTTATCAATCAAGAGTGAATGCAAAAGGAATAAGGGAAGGATTNCCCTGGGGGGCCCGGCCCTGGCCCTCCATCTCCTCACCCCAGGTATTTCTCATGCAAAAGCCCTGCTTCTCTTTCAACTCCGCTTCTTGCCCAAGACATAATCCCAGGTTCCTCAGCTTTTGGGATGCATGTGCGTGCCCTCAGATGAGGATGTTGTCCCATGTGTCCATTGAGTCCCCTCACAGGCATGTCCATAGACTTCCTGCAGCCTCCCTTCTGCCCTGCTTCCCAAATGACTGATGAGCCTGCACGTTGTTTTTGAGCAGCTCATGTGCCAGGCAGGATGACAGACCTTGGGAACCTGGGCATTAATCTGGAGATTTATAGTCAAATCTGTCACGCCTGGGGAAGCTTTTTCCCCCCAAGAACTCTGCCTGAAGGTCACTTATGCCTGGGCAATAAGCTCCAAGAAACTTTCTCAGCCACCTTAGTCCCCACCAAAGGGAAAGCAGGGGACAGGGACGGCCACCAGATAACGTGCCCAGCCTCAGGGCACAAATTTCTCCTGTATATTATATATATATTTATATTATTGTCTATGTTCATATATTCTCCTCTCCCCACTGAGGCTGATGACAGACACAGGAGGAGCTGCTGAAGAACAAGAAACCCAGACATTTAAGGGTGCAGTGAGTCTTGGAGCAGGCAGAGGGAAAACACCTTCTGGGAGCTGCCGTGGGCTGGGTGACAATTTCAGGCCAACAGCTAAAGAAAAAAATGTCAAATAAACCTGCCCAAACCAGGATTGGCTGGGCAGCTGGATAACAAAACTGGAGGCAAAGCCCACCATGCACATGGATGAGAGGCAGTTCCCACCTGAACCCCACGGGATGCCCCAAAAGGATGCTCTGGGATGAGGTAGTCACCAAGAGAGGCTCTTCTCTGTACATCACTTCCCTGTGGGAGCTTCCCAGGACATGCCTAAAAGCCAAGCCCTTTTCCCAAGGCCCCAGACACCCCAAAACACAGGAGGCTGTCTGTTAGGAGAGATCCCTTGGACAAGGCAAGAGCTCTTCTGTCCTCCCAGAACGTGTCAGGACGGGCTGGTGGCGCTCGCGGCTTTGCCGGCGGAACAGATCAATTCCGACAAGGAACACTCCTGAGGTTTATAGTCAGGGCAACGCAAATAAAACCAGTGAATCATTTATTCAGTCAATTTTAGCCATCCCTAACAACGAGCTGTCTGACAGCAGACCACAAATTTCTCTAGTGTATTCTTATTTAAAGCAATAATCCCTGTGGATCATTCTTAGGCTCCAGCTTGTTTAAGAAGCGCAGACTATAAAGATGTTTCAGAGGGATACAATGTTCACTGCGCCCTTTCTTCCCTTGTCTGAGCCGTCAGAACAAGTTTACAAGCCAAACAGGGATAACTCCAAAACAGAAATTTGCTTTCTCTTCGCACTCTTGGCAACATCCATGGAATGCTCCTGGCCTGTGACCTGTGCGGGAAGACAACCTGCACAGCACCAAAGCTATCTGCTTACAAAAATTCACTCCCCACAAATATTTGCACCACTTGGCCAGCTTGTCACAGAGTCAGGGACAAGAGAAAGACTCCCTAGAGCAAGTCACAAGACTATGGATGGTGACAGATTCCCTGCTCTGGTGCTTTTCAGGCTGGCTTGTGTGGGTAAAAGGTATGGAAGGGAATGGGGATAAAACACACAATAAGGCTTTTGAAATTAAAGTGTTTCAAGAGCAAACACTCCACTACAACTTCCCCTTCAGGACAACAGGCATCCTTTTTTTTTCCCAAAGACTTCTCTTGCACATCCTTCCAAGCTCTTTTTCCCTCTCCTCACTGGAGCTCACAACACCTGCTGCACAGCGTGTCTCCCCATCCAGCTCCTTCCCTGCCTTCCCAAAGCCTTCCCATGCTCCGGATAACACCACAGAGGACCACACACATATTCTCGTGTTCCTGCAGACAGAAGCCACCCAGGTGACAAACACATGTTGGGCCAGGAAGAGAGGGGGAGCAGAGAGGAGGCAGATTTGCAGGCTCTGATCCCAGGCGCCTGACCCCCCTCCTCTCCCTCGTTATGGATGAGGTAAATTAGCTGTGACACTCATTAGCTGCAGCTCCTAATTAGTGAAAATTAATATTGGTTTTGATAGAAGTGTTGGCTGAAGCTCTCCCAGGAAAAGGCATTATTGACCTTGTTATCCTGTTTAATAGCAAGTTACATCACAGAAACTACTATTATTTTGTGGAGTCGACAAGATTGCAGCCACCTCCCCCCCTCCACAGATCCCTTTCCCTTCCCTCCCAGAGCCAAGGGACAGATCCAGCCCTTGCAGAGCACCCTCAGCCCCATGGGCACCTGCACCCATGCCTGGCAGCATCCCAACCCTCCCCATCCCTGTATGCACCCCAAAACCCCAAACCCCATCTGACTAACGGTCCCTGGTCCTCCCCATTCCAACACCCATTGTCCCAAGAAACTCCAGGCTCACCAGAGGAATTGCTCACCACCGCCTCCACCCACAATTCAAAGGAAGAAATGAAGGGGAAGAGCTGCAGTGCAATGGCATTGACCATTTAATAAGGAAAGAAGCAGGAGCAGCATTCCTTGACCTCGGGGATCCCCACACTTGGAGCCACATGGGAATCCCACGGTGGCAAAGTAACAGACACCAGTAAACAAAAGGAAAATATTTGCTACCAAAGTTGTGCATTAAAACCCCACCACAGTGCATTATTCACACATTAATAACAATAAAGGTGTCAGGCTGCCAGATAAGAAGTTAATCTCCTTCAGAACACAATTAGGGATGCCATTATGCAGCCACCTGGGGGCCGCTCGCACAGGCAGTGGGTTTCCCATGGAAAGCAGGGATGAGCCCCTGCCTGGCGAAGCAGCTGGCCCAGCCCTGCCTTGTCACCCCCCTCCAGCCAGGGCACCCCAAATACTGACAATTACATCTTGTTCAAAAGAGGCTGAGTGCAGATCCACGACAAGAAAACTTTTAAAGAGCATTCTTCCGCTCCTGGGAGCAGCACCCCAGTGAAAACTGTCCCTGGATAACACCACTGGGTGCAGGATACAGGAAGAGCAAACCCAGACCACCTACAGTATTTGCTGGTCCTGGGGCGAACATCTACTTCTGGGAGCTGGAGGGGGAATACTACCACTGGAAAACAGGTTCTCCAACAGATTCCAGGTAATTTTACAATGGAATGACCACCAAGCTCAGGAATTCTGACTTTTGAGATGAACTAACCATCAAAACAAAATAAAAATTACACCTCCACCTTACAACCTGGAATGCAAAATCAAGCTCCTGATTTAGAATCCATGGAGACCTCCCCTCCCTCCTAGGAGGCACCTTTCCCACCTCTATCTGCCAGAAACTGCCTGTGGGGCGTCCCAGCACCAGTGAAACTCTTTCTCCTGCCTGTGCTCTGTGAACTTCGAGGATGCTGCCAATTTTTACGGCTCCAGGAGATCATCCTGTTGCAGTGCGATGAAACCAGCTTGGGATTTTCTCCCACCCCAATACAGAGCCTTAATTTCTGACCCTTTCCCCCCATCCCACCAAAGCAGGTGGGCAATGACTTCTGGCTGATGCTCTCTGCAAGCCTCACTCCTCACTCTGCACCTGACGGGAGGGCAGGCAATTTTTCTGAGGCAAAGAACAACTCGCAAATCCTGGGAGATGCTTTTCCCCCACCCTTTATGCCCCTAGGAAAGCTGCTGGGAGAGATGTGGAAGCAGGATGGTGCTTTCTGTGTGGTCCCCTCACTCCTTGCCTCACCACCCCACCACACCCCAGTGCTCCTTCGCGGGGAAACGCTGCTTTATCCGGCAGGATGTGTTTAATTTGATGCTGCTGTCATACGGGAAAAGGTGCATTTCCAGAGTCAGGGTTTTCCGCAGTGCTGTTACTTACTTTACAGTCTTCTGCCACATCTTATCCCTTCCCCTCCGTTTCCCAAAATCATTAGTAACAGCCATTAATCTTTGCCTGGGAGGATGCTCCTCGCTTCTCTCCATACCCTGAACTGTTTGTCTCCCTTGGACTTTCTATATTTCAGAATCTTCCCCCCCCACCCCCAATTCTTTTCAAATTGACTGCTTGAAAGCAAAACAGCAGAGCAAGTCAAGCCACCGCACCACTGTTTATACTGTTTATGACGGGATATTACGTTCCACGACACCAGCTCTCACCTCAAAGCTAACAATCAATTAGAAAGGAAAAATAAAAAGGTTTCTCCGGATTCAGGTACCAAATCACCCTCCTAATTGCTCACAGGCAGCGAGACAACCTCTGTGATACAATACCAGAGCCTCGACAGAGCAGGCACCTGACAAAGCCATGCAGATGAATGAAATAAAATTGAGTTACTAACCATTAAATGTCAAGTGTTTGAAATCTTTCCCCCTCGCGTACCCAGCAATATTCATAAATCTTTTAAGAGTGGGAGCTCACGGAGCTTTTTCACTGCTCTGACCAGCGCTGCAAACGGAGCAGATGTTTTCACCCAGTTGTCCAAAAACGCTTTCTTCCCCCCCCGCCAAGTGGCTACAGTTAATTCAAAAGCAATCAATGTACCCATGCAGTTTGACAGGAGGAACCAATTTATTAACTCCCCCTGCCAATCAGGCACATTAAACCATTCAAAGGCAGGAGGGTGCATTAGCACACGCCCGCAATAAATCAGTTTAAAAGCCGGGAGAGGGGGAGGAGATGGAGTCGTGCGCCAACACTGAGGCCACCCACACCCCCCAAAACGATGGACAACGTGATAAAACAAGCTGCCCAAGAGGTGGCCCTGCCACCCAGGCAATCAAGCTGGACCTTCCTTAACTCCTTGCTGTAGTAGTTGTTATCCCTCAGCATTTTTTTTTTTTGGGCTTGTTTTACACCAGTAAGCAACAATCACCAACTGGTGGTGACAGCGGCAAATACTTTGAATGTTTTTTCTTAAAGGAAAGGACTTCCACAGCACCCAATTATAGGAAGTTTTAACTGAAAAGGCAATTTCCTCACCAGCCTGAAAATTCTATAAAAAGAGTCATTGAGGGTGTTGTGGTATGGTCTGGGTTGAAAGGGAGCTTGAAGACTGTCTTGTTTCATCCCTTGCCATGGACAGGGACACCTTCCACTATCCCAGGTTGTTCCATGCCCCATCCAACCCGGCCTTGGATGCTGCCAGGGATCCAGGGGCAGATTGCAGAGATCTCAGATGTGCCAACATCACAAGGGGTAAAGGAGTTAGGGTTAGGGATTTTTCCTTCTTTTTTAAGCTCTTATGACCCAAATACATCAACTTTCCGATCCGGCAAAACACACAAGCATGTTCAGCACTGTTTGCAACCAGAGCTTTTTTTTCTGATAGTGAAATCACAGCTCATCTTCCCCACCAAAAATAATATTATGAGTGTATGCAAATGCAAGTATTTCCCTCCAGCACAGGGCAATACCCTTAGCTAATAATATTCCCTTAGAACATGAATACCTCCACAAAGATACATACACACACACACATAGATATAAAATATATATATATATGTCTCCTAACTTGAATATATAAATGCATATCCATACATACGCGCTTTCTCCCCCTCCCTTGTGTTTTTCTCTTTGTTGAGCCTGACTAACATTATTATCCCTGCTCTTTATCAGTTTTGCCACCCATGTTAATGCCTCCAATCAGCCTGGAAGTCCCAATTTACCTGATCTGGGACAGTGCTGACATCCAAGCCCAGGCATTCCAAGAGTAACAAGGAACGGGGCACAGCCATCAAGAAGCCAGCCCACAAATGAAGCTCCTACAGACAGCCCTGTACAGACAATTAAAGCTGATAAAGCCATCCCAGACATTAAAAAAAATCACCCCAGCCCTCATTACCAAACTCACACATCTTTCTCCCTCTCCCTGGAAAGGGCTTGGCCCCTGTGCCAGGGCTCAAAAGGTGGCGAGATAAAACCTCGGGATGGTTTGATGAGGCACCTGCCAGGAGCAAGGTTACCCTGGCATGTTAATGAGTCCATATTGCAAACATACTTTCTTCCTTCTCCCCCTTCCCCTTCTTTAACATAAGCATTAATGTTACTGCCTATTAGCAAAGCAGATATGAAAGTTTAAGTGATTGATGAAGTGATTAATTTAATGACGCAGGGTTAAGGGTTTGGGTGGGAGTGGGGCTTTTTTTTTTTTTCAAACCTGAAGTTTCCTGATGTTGGGAATAACTAATTTTCTAGCCTTAAGTTTTCATTAAAGATGCTGTACTTTCTGCAGCTCAACAAGTAATTTCATCAATGGGCCTTCAAATGACAGAAAAAGGACTTGAGCTGGGAGAGCTGAGATCCCCTCGTTAAGCTCTCCTCAAATATTGCTGTTCATTAGGGTTGCCAGCACACTCAGAAACGAGGCTGCTCCTCTGAAGAGCACTCAAGGACCCTGAAAATTCAGTTTTGGGCAGCAAACAGCCATTGGGGAATAGACAAACACTGAAGAGGAAGGTGAGGTGCCCACAGCCTCCCTCTGTGAAGGGGAATCTCAGCAATGGCCACATGGAAGCTCATGAGGCAGGCTCAAAAACACGCACTCTCCGGATTCTGTGGCATATTCCTCCGGAATTACCAGAGTCCGGCATTTTCCTCTGGAATTACCCTTCCTAAAAGGCCAAATCAATTCTACCTGCTGCACACAGGCACCCCACAGGTGTCTGCTTCCTGGGCAGCCCACCCAGCAAGCAAACCGAGGAGTTTAGGGTTCTCCGGCACTTGCCACCTCACCTTGTTTCTGTCAGATAAACAACAAAAGCAGCTTTGTGGGGTTTTTTCACCATGATGAACCACAGGCTCCCGTGTCAATGCCAACACAGCTGGTCCCCAAGATCTGTAACCAGCCACAGACCAAGTACCACCATGCACTTGCCCACTTGTCTGCCCTCCCAGCTGGGGATTATTGACATGCAGCAGCCTGCTTTCACCAGCAGTTGAAGCTCATCAGAGACAATCCCACAGCAGAGGGATGGGCAGCCTCCCTTGTCCTCTCACAGAATGGTGTGGGTGGGAAAGGGACCCTTGAAACAATCTCTCAACCCCCTCCCATGGGCAGGGACACCTTCCACTGTCCCAGGCTGCTCCAAGCCCTGTCCAGCCTGGCCTTGGACACTTGCAGGGATGGGGCACCACCACTGTGACTCCTACAAATCCAGCTCATCTTGCAAGCCTACCATCAGCTAGGCCTAAGTGCTGGTCAGGCTGAAACCCAGCTTTGCAGAGTAAAAGAAAAACCCTTAACAAATAGATCTAAACATGTAGCATTGCTGTCCCTAGCACGGGAAGGGGTCTCCTGGTTTTGAGGTCCCACCCTTCTCCTAACTGCACACTCCCGTGCCTTCCTGACTGGGCAGTAGCTTTTCTGTGGAGCATTTTTGGAGCAGTGTCAGCAAACACACACAAATACAGGGATGGTTTCCCCCGCTAGCAGCTCATCTGGCTGCGAGGAAGGCAGTGGTGACTCCTGGCTAGAACTCCTGCAGCGCCCCATGTTCCCGGTGTTCCTCCCACTGCCTTGCTCCCAAACTTTAATCCTGAGCTCCACCCTCCTGGTTAACCAATTAGCCCCTCATTAACAGCGCGCCTCTAAGGTACTCCCCTGGTCTTGCCACTGTGACTTTCAACCCCGTGGTCCACCGAGATTGATTTGTAAGTTCCTCTGTGGGCATCTCATTTGGAGCAAGAGGGACGCAAGAGCAGGTACATCACCCCCTCCAGCAACAGCAGCACGCTCCTGCGGGCGAGGGGGGGAGACCCGGAGGCACCAAAGGGAAAAGGGTCTGGTCTCAGATGACCACAGCCCTCCACCCAAAGCTGTCCCCAACAGATGCCCCCAAGCCTCGTGCATGGATTTCCGAGCTCCGAAATGATTTTTAATCAGTTCAGAAGCACGCAGGGATCAGAGAGCCAGCATTGTTCCTGTCTTTTTTCCTTCCAGTGATGCATTTGGAGGAGCCAGGGCATGGTGGTGGCGGGAAGATGCCGACAGCTGTGGGATCAAACAGGTTTAGCCCGTGCTCAATCCCACACTGATAACCCTATCTTCAGCAGCAGCTTGAGCGGCCCAGCACCCCCGGGGACCTTTCCTGGGTGCCAAAGCATCTCCCTGTCCAGAGCACGGCAGCAAAAGGCATTGTTGGAAGAGATGACTGCCTTGGAAAGGACAGATGGAGAGTGTGAAGGATGGAAGCCTTCCCTGCCTGGAGAAGAAAATCCCTCTGGCCTGGTCCTTGCCTAGGACAGAGAATTAAATCAAATCATCCACAAACATCAGAGGGATGTGCTGCCTCAGATCCACGGGAGGAGTTACCACAGAGCACCCCACCTGTGAAATGCCATGTTCCTCTTTAGTTTGCTTGTGAAATAATTGTGTCCCAGCAGGCACGAGGCGTCACACACCAACCCAAACCCTTCAGTGGCCACCGGCCAGCAAAGTACACCCACACCTGGACAGCACACTCCACTATCCCAGCAAAGTATACCCACACCTGGACAGCACACTCCACTATCCCTGGCTCCTCTTAGGCTGCAGCAGCCTCAGGGGCTCAGTGAGAGCTGCAGCTCCACGGGCAGCCCGTTCTGAAGCAGGTCTTATAAAGAGCAAGGTTCAATTCTGCCCATTCAAATTTAGTGGAGAAATATCCCAGCGTTTGCCAGCTCAGCAAAAGCTGCACAGAGCAGACAGAGGGCAGGGCAAGCCATGAAATTCCCTGCCATCCATCCATCCATCTGCCTTGCAGCTCTAGCACGGTGGGCCCCGGGATGGAGAGCACAGCCCAGGCCTCCTGGGAGAGCCACGGAGCCAGAGGGAAGGAAAAGGGGGCAGCTCTGAGCAGCAAACACAGCCCGGGTCACTGGGCATGGTGCTGAGCTGGCACTGCCTGGGGCTGTCCCTCTGCACTGCTCCTGGCCCTGCGACTTGCTGGCCTGGGGGCTCTCCTTGGCCCCATGCTGTCCCAGGGTAATTTGTGGGAAGAGGTGCTGAGGCAGCCAAATTTGGGGGACCCAGGGCTGAGCATCTGGCCAGTCACAGCAGGCATCCCAGTGAGCTGCTGGGGTGGAGAGCCCAGAGCCTCAGCTGCAGACATTCCTACCCAGGAATAAGTACTGGAATCAAACAGCAGGCAGCCTCTGCAGAAATCCTGTAGGAGCCCAGCCTCCCTACCTGCCAGCTGTCCCACGTGCTGTCACCAGCTTCACCAGCACGTCCTCATACTCACGTTGCCCAGGGAATGGTCAGCCCATCCTGTGTCACGCACTGCTCAGCCTCAGCAGGCTTTACAGGGAACACCAGTCTTGGGATCATGGAATTGAATTGGGTTGGAAGGGACCTTTAAGACCATCTTGATACAACCCCCTGCTATACTCCAGGGCACCTCCCACCAAGTGCTCACAGCCCCATGAACCTGACCTACTATCCAGACTAATCCCTCTGCTGGTTTCGAGCAAGGCACAAATCACCGAGGTCTGATGGGCAGGAGGGGACACACTGTCCCCACCTGGGTGACCATGCCCCTGACGTGACATGGCCTGAGGGCAAGGCCAAGTGCACCTTACCACTTCAAGTGCAGTGGATGAAGTGTTTCCCACTCTTTTAAGACAACATTATTCCAGTGACTACAATGTTATCGCTAGGATGAAGGGGAAGTGGAATTGCACTCCTCTGAATGGCCTCTTTTGTCATGCATTTTGCAAGGCGTTGAGGCATGAAAGCTTTCAGAGAAACCTGGGTGAATCCAAGCTAGGTGGTTATAAGGCTACTTACAGACCTGACATGATGGATCATCTTCATTTTCCCACTCCTGTCCTGCTCACAGCAAATCCATTTGCTGGGCAATTAGACTCCAGTCATTACATTATGCTAAGGAGACGCTCCTTTGGCAGCAGTAGGGACCCCGACCAAGAGGAGCCTGGAGCGCTGCCTGCCCATTCCCACCTGCGGAAAAATCCAGGGCTGCAGGAACACCCCGTGGCAGCAGTGTCACCCTCCCAGCTCGTGTCACGCCCTGCCAGGACCCTCCAGCCTGGCATCCACAGCATCCCCTGCCCACAGCCCTCCAAAGGTCTGGGATTAAGCGAAATTGCCCTAGGAATGATTTTGCTTAAGGCAAACAGTGGCAGGATAGAGATGGACAGTGCCTCTCCTGCACACCCTTCTCCCAAGGGCTGTTATCCAGTCAGATAGCACTCCCATTTTCCAAGAAAAACACAGGGTGATAGAGCTGCTGGCAGCTGCCACGGGCTCTCTTGGAGCCCTGTCTTGCCCATGCCACCACAGCCCAACCAACCACCATCCCTCCTCCTCTCCAGGCATCTCCCTCTTTTCCCCTACAATTCCCTCCCCAGCACTTTCCTGGAGGCTCCCATCTCTAACTCTCTTTGCACGTGTGTGTGTGTTTCCATTGCTTCTGGGTGAAATAACTGGCTACAGGGTCAGTCCACCTGAAAATTGCTCTCCCCAGACCTAAATGAAACAGATGGGCATTGATGATGTTTTAGGAGAAATTAATCAGCCTGGACCGGCGGCAGCGCCAGCAGCTCCCTCGGCCCAATCTCGCCTAATGAATTCCGAGCTCTCTGTCTTAATAGCTCCTGACAAGACTAATTTACTCTTGTAAGTGATTAGAGGGGGAATGATCTCTTAATTGTTGCTTAAGATCCCTTTCGGCATGGCAGGCAGCAGGCAGGGAGCTGCTGGGTTTGGAGGGAGGGGATGCTGTAGGGAGGGATATCATGAGGATGGGTGCTGAAACAGACCTCAAAAAAAGACACTTTTTTTTTTTTTTTTCCAGGGAACAGGCACCACACACTGTTCTGCTCCTCACACTCAAGATCTCAGAAAGGTGTTTCCAGATGCTACCTTTTTTTTTTTTAAAGCTAATAAACCTTAACTCAGAAAACACCTACCAACAGCAGGAAACAGAAACAACTGTGTGTGTCAACACTTCCCAGGCTGACATTTCCCTCTGGTGCAGCTGGTAACAAAATCTGAAGGTGCCAATATTTTAACAGTCAATTATATATATATATATATCCACAAAGCGTAATACAAAGTTTAAAATAAAATAAAATAAAATAAAATAAAATAAAAAAAAAGAAATTCAACTGCCAAAGTAATTCCAAGAACAACTTGACTCGCATAACGTCTCACTGGAAAGCAGGCTGTAGGAAATCTCCTTATTTTCTGACAAAATAGAAGTTCAGTCCAATTCCCATAAGATATATCAGGCTCAAGTACTTGGAGAGCAAGGTGCTCCGTGAGGAAGCATTCCCATTAAGCTGTTCCCAACCAGCTCTCACTCCTGCTCCCTTCCCAGGGCTTCTCCAGAGGGCGAGCCCTGTGCAGAGCTCAGCTACCACACAGGAGCCTCCACCATCCACCCAAAGCAAGACTCCACATCCTGCCTGTTTGCTCAGACACCACTGCAAACCCCACAGGGGCTGCAAGGGGAGACCCTAGAAGGGACAGAAGGCTCGGCAGGAAGCGCTAGTTGAGCTCAGCAGTCACTGGAGATCTCTCCAAGCTGTTCCAACCCTCAGCAGCTCCGATAACAACGTGGGTGCAGTAAGGGCCCCTTCTTAAGGAGTTGCTGCTCGGGCTGCAGGGCTGGAGGTGGGAGAAGGGACCTCCACAGGCTCCATCCCAGCCTCCCAATCGATTCCTCCCGCATTTAAAAGCCAGTCACCAGCCCTGATTGAAGACCACAAGTTTAATGGACTGAGAGCCTGGGAAGGCGCCGAGAACAACCGGGTCGATTTCTGCATTTACTAAAAACCGATCCCCGGCTAAATAAAGAAAGAAAAGCTCCATCTGTCAATCAAAAGAAAAGCATTCCTTTTCCATATTTTTCCATGGTGCAGTGGCAGCCTGTGCCCACGGGGCCCATCCCACTTACCCACAGGTGTGTCCTCGTTGATCAGCAGGTAGGTGTCAAAGAAGTAGTTGATGAAGTACGGCAGGCGATTGCCCTGACCTGTGAAGAGGACAAACACAAGGAGTTATTTCCCTGGCATGCGCCAGCAAGGCTGGGAAAGGCTCAGGAATGCTCACAGGGCACTGGGCTCATGCTGGCAAGAGTTAAGCCCCCCAAGATGAGAGCTAGCAGGAGGACAGAAAGCCCCATAAGGTCCCCAATAAAAGCTGGCAGTGGAGCCACTTCTCTCCAGCCTTTCTGGATTTGGTATTTCCAAAAGGCAGAGGGGCGGGCGAAAGCCGACAGCACGGGGACCGTGAGCATCAATTATTGGTTTAGCCCAGGATTAATACCTTTGCTTTGCTCCCACAGCTGAGAGCCTTTTGCCTTATCAGCCACCCCAGCAAACCCCCGTGCTCCTTCCCTCTCCCATCACCCGGCTGCCTTTCCCTCTAATTGCCTCCTTTCACCTTTAATAACCAGGCTCGCTCCTTTCCCCTCCCGTCCTCACGGCGCTGGAAACTGGCGAGCCTGCTCCTGGCCCGCAGCCTCATTAGGGGACAGAGTCAAGTGCAGAGCACGTAGGAGAGTGACAAAGGCAGCCTGAGCTAGGGAAAGAGTCAGTCAGGAAAGATCTACTGTTCCAGGGCTGCAGGGAAAGAGGTGGCGGGAGAGGCACATGATGATTTCCCAGGAAGGTTTGGCAGAGCGTGTTCAGCATCCCACCTCAGGAGACAAGAACAGACCAAGCTTCAGCATCCTCTTTGCCTGCCAAGCTCTCAAAGGAAGGAGATGCTCCTGAGACCTTTCAAACACAGGTCCCAGGTGTGCATCCCAACAAACCTGCTCCTGGGGACAGGGGCATGTGTCCCCCGAGCTCACCCAGGGCTCCCTCCATAACAAGATCGGGATTTTTCAGTGCTGCCCTCTTTCCTGAGGCACCAGATTGGTTAAACACCCTGAGAAATGGGAAAGTGCTGGAGGCAGCGCTGTTGCAAAGGCACATTTAAATCCAAGCCTCTGGAGTTAAGTACCTGGAAAGAAAATAAAAAGGAGCCTGACAAAATGGGTTATTTGAGAGCTAAGAGCATCTCCAGAGGCTTGGCAGCACACTTGTCACTGGTTGCCACGCTGGGGCCAGCAGGCTCCGGGAGGGGCAAATGAGGCTAAAACACCCCCAGCAGCCCTTGGCACACAGGACTCACTTCTACAAAACCTTTCTGTTTCAAAATACATTTCTTAATATCACCAGCACACTAAAAATAAGTTGCACCTTCCAAATCCAGCTGCAGCAGGTGCTGGGAGGCGCCCAAACCACCCAGCACACAGGACGTGTATGCTCAGGGAGGAGGGAGACCGGTACCTGAGAGCTGGGAAATGCTGAAGGAGGGTCTGGAGGCAGGACACTACTTTGGGTGCTGCAAATCCCAGGATAAAGGCTGGAGTTTCCTTCTGAGAGATTGCCACAACCACCCAGTTATAGCCTGGGATGCAGCATCCCTGTAACCCTCAACACAAGACAGGGTGCCCCGAGCACAGGGAGGACATGGACCTGCTGGAGAGACTCCAGAGGAGGCCATGAAGATGCTGAGGCCCCTCTGTTCTGGAGCCAGGCTGGGAAAGCTGGGGGTGTTCAGCCTGGAGAAGACCTCAGGTGATGGAGGTCTCTGCTCATCTCCTGCAGCAGGAGCAGGGAGACTCCACTGCCATGCCAGCCATGCCTTAAGTTTTAGCTTTCATGTTTTTCAGATTCTGTGCTGCCCAGGGGGGCAGTTCTGAGCCTCATNAAGAAGGATGGGACCTCAGCACCTGAAGCTGTAATTGGGCAATTAAACCCCAATATGCAGATGGACCAAGACTTATAAAAATGTGAGACCTCGTGAGCGGTCAGCAATTTTGTGACCATTCTTAGTCCACCTTGGGTGTAGCCCTGGTCAGGTCCTGTCCTGCCCAAGGTGGATCGTGGAGGCCTTTCAATAAATACCTACTTTATTCTCTAGCTCTGCCCAGTCTCTTTTTCAGGTCAGCCTTCCCAAGGCATCACGAGAGCTGAACCATCCTCTTCCAAACACACCAAGCCCACTCAGGCTCCACTTGCCCATTATATCCTAGCTCACTGCTTCACCAGGAGCTCTGCAAACCTTCTGGGAAGAGTCACCATCACCTGCAGTGCCCAGGGTGCATGACAGGGCATCCATGTGCTTTTCCCTATGCCAGGCACAGCAGCTGTGCCAGCACTTGCTTATCACAGAGATGGCAACCCAAGCCCTGGGCAGGCTTTAGGAGAGAAGGGCTGGAACACTGCTGAGCTGCAAAAACTCCAGATCTCTGTCTCCATTCCATGTGCTGCCTGTCCAAGGCTTTGCAGTTGGTCACGGCACGGAAGGAGCAAGTCCCCAGCTGGGCAGGCAGACCCCACCACCCCCCTTTTCCAATGGGACAGACTGGCAAGTGTAAAGGGCTTGTTGGATTGTCTTTTTCCCTTGTCTGTCCCCTTTCCAGAGGAGCAGTTACCCAGTGTGGCTCTCCTTGATCCAACACGACACCAGAGGGAGATTGACTGCGCCTGTCGCTCACAGCTAATGTCATCCACTGACTGCTTAATCAGACTGCCAATCTGGGCAAGCCATCTCCAGGCTTCAGGAGGGGAAAAAAAGGAGGATAAAAAGCCTCTATTTCAAAGGGCACAGTGCTATCGAATGGACTCACGCTGGCTATTGTTTATCAGCAAGAGCCACACAGGCACCCTCTCCCCACACCAGCCCCCAGTGGGGCTAGGCTAGTCATGCAACAATCCCAATTTTCACGGGGCTTTGCCGTACACTTACAGCTCCTATGCACCCTGTGATGTGCCAAAACCTGTCCCAAAAGGCACATTTTCTACACCCAAAAAGCCATTGTTCCAGAAGCCCCCATGCCAGGAAAGACCCAGAGCATCAGTGGAAAGAGCTTACTGTGGAGGCTCTTCTGGCCCACAGCCCTGCCTTTCCCCCATCTGGAATTAGAAAAAAGGTTCTGCAGCTTGGACGGGAGTTATTTCCCCCCCAGCTTCTATTAAAGCACAGTTCAGGTCATCATTTTGCTGCTGAAAGCAGAGGGAGAGCCTTGCCAGCAATATTCTGCTGCTGCACAGCTAACAAGCTTCTGGTTTACATCCCTGCCTGTGATCTCCCCCTCTAGTTTTCTTTAGGTTTTATTTATGTAAATTGACCTCATGCCAGGTCCAGCACCAGCTTTGCCTTGGTAAATCTGCATCTGGAAGTTGCCAAGAGCTTTCCATCTAGATACACCAGGATCATCTACCACTGCTGGGTTCACATCCATCCTCCTCCAAGGCTTTTTCCAGTCCCACCTACTCTCTTCTCCCGAGAAGGGCCATCTAATGCCACGTGGGCAGTCAGTAAGGACTGCAAGAAAAGTGGGAGCATGATGTGCAGGTCCCCACGATTTCACAGGATGGAGACACGAGAGATCTGATGGAGACAGATTTGCTCACCCCCACATCACCCCAGCAGTGCAGCTTTGCAGATCCACCAGGAGACCACACAGACAGCAATTACCACCTTTGTACCTTGCAAACAAGCAGGGGGAGAGCAGAGACAGACTTACCTGGAGAGACCAGCTCCAGGAGCAAGAGGAGAGGCAGGAGGTTGCCGGCAGCAGCTGCGTGATGCTTCATGGTTCCTGCCAAAGAAGAGAGGCAGCGTCAAGTTCAGCACCTGACAGACATGACCTTGTCTCCCTGAATCAGGCTCGGGGTGCAGCCCTGCCTCAGGTTGTGCCTTGGCTCCCCGATGCTGCAGGGGAACCCTCAGGACATCAACGCTCTGTTCCAAACGTCCCCTTGGCAATGGAAACCAGGATCCACCTGGTGGAGGTGCTCCATTTTTCCCTTTCCGCTTCCTGAAGCTCCTCTCCTGTGAGGGGACGAGCCACGGTGACCTCCATGGCCAGGAGAGGAGCAGCCCCAGCTGGGATGAGCTGCTCCAGCACTGGAGCAAAGGAGGAGCTGCTGTGACCTGTGATCTGCCAGCACGCAGATTTGAGATGATTTGGCAGAGCTGTGTGGGAAGCTCGACCCAGAATCACTGGAGAGGCACCAAGGTTTGGGAGCAGAGACCCTCGAACCTCTCACACCACCTGGGTGGCCGCAGAGCAGGCACTGCAGGAGCACGGGAAGCAGGGAGGCTGCCAAGCATGCCCTCGTCCCTCTCTGCCTCCCAAATNGGAGTGACACAGCAGCGAGCTGCCAGCACCCAGATTTGAGATGATTTGGCAGAGCTGTGTGGGAAGCTCGACCCAGAATCACTGGAGAGGCACCAAGGTTTGGGAGCAGAGACCCTCGAACCTCTCACACCACCTGGGTGGCCGCAGAGCAGGCACTGCAGGAGCACGGGAAGCAGGGAGGCTGCCAAGCATGCCCTCGTCCCTCTCTGCCTCCCAAATTCTCAACACAGCACAAGGCTCCTCACGCTAAGGAAACGCAATAAAACAGCACCAGGGAGCTGCCAGAACAGCCACATCCTCACTTGGTGTTGAGACCATCAAGCCCACAGCTCTTCCCAAACCAACCCCACAAAACTGCAGCCAAGTGCCCCTTTGCAAAGAGATTCGCACACGTGGATTTTAAACCATCCCACCCTGGAGGCAAATACGAACTACACGTATCACACAGAGCATAAAGGCACAAGGAAATCCCCCCAGGAGTTTCCTGGACAGTGACCTGTCTCTGAAACTCTCCGTGTTTCCCTGGGTGCTCTGCAAGCTGTGGGGCAGTGGAATTGTTCTTCCACCAGCTGAGGGTGGGACAGCAGCAGCCCCAGGGACAGGGAGAGGAGGGGACAGCCAGCTGAACTTCCCTTCACAGCATCCTGCTCCTACCCACAGCAGTGGGGTAGCATTATTCCAACCAGCCAAGGGTGAAGAGCTCTGCCCCCACCTCTTAGAGATTCAAGGGAATCCTCATAGGTGCTCCTAAAGGAGCTCCAAAGCAATAGCTACTACACCCGTTTTATTTTTACTGATGGATGTGTCAGAGATGACAGCTTGTAACAACTCTGCCACCACAGAAAGGGCCTGAAATTCTGATTTCTCCCACTATTTTGCTACGGAGAGGCTCTGGGATGAAGGGGTCTAGACAAGAAAAATGGTGCCGTGGTGTATTTTGTGCATCTTCAGGAATTTCAGTGCAAGCCAAAGAAGACATTCAGGTGTAATCATGCCTGTTGCCCCAGAAAACACTGTCAGGGCAGGAGAGTTTATACCTCCACCCCACGACAAGCTTCTGACTTCTGCTCAGTGTCAGCAGAGCATCCAAAAGCCCAGTTTCTAAACAAAAATGGCCACTTTCCCAGGAGCCAGGCATCCTGACAAGCCCGTTAAATCCTTACATTTGGCCAACAAAAGCAGAATCAATTCACATGATTAAGAAAAACCACCAAACAATCTCAATTTCCCCCCCTGCTTTAAATAGGTTTTGGGGAGAAGGAATCTCAGGCAGCATCCTTGTTCCAGACCCCTTTACCCAGCATGAAATGCAGAGCCCAAACTCCTGGTGCTGCAGCCAGAGAGGATGAGATGGAAATGTGTTCCTCTGCCTTCTGCAGTGCCAAAATGCCACTGAGGAAAACACTAACTTTCCTCTCAAACAGCACCACTACCAGACCAAGTGAGTGTGAACATTATTTTCCAGCTGCACAGCCCATGTTTGAAAAGCAACAGGGCAGTGGAGAAACAATTTATGTGATGTAGAAATAAAGGCGGTTGACAGCATCCCCTTTCGAGTGTCATGATAAGTCTAAATATTGGATATTCCAAGTCAGTCACTTCATTATGTGAGTAATTGCCTGAAATATAATTTTGATTTTTCTCTGTCGTCATTAATATTGCAGCTCTTCACTGGTTCTCTGAGATGGTTCACTCAAATACTGCAAATTCAAGGAACAGGATCGAGAAGTCTCCAGGGAGAACTTAAAAAAAACCCTGTGACTAAGAGCAGATTAAATTGCACCTTGTGCCTGAAAGAGGCTCTTTGGAGGAAGCACTCAGTGCAGTTTCCAGCATGATGGTGTCTCTGGGCAAGGTGTCCCTGGGAGCTCAGGTGTTGTCTCCTGCTGGCTGCCAAAGCCCTGATGTTAAACCAGAGGTTTCCCCATCCGCTGGCAGCTGCTCGAGGAGAGGGAAGCTGAGGAAACACCACAGTGCAAACAAATCCGGGGCTTGGAAGGTGAGCAATTTAGCTCAGGTCGAGCAGAGGTTTTCCAGCCTGCTTTCTCCAAATGCCTCCTCCTTCCCAAGCCTGGGAAGGGGCTTTTTCACTGCCTCAACAGCACTGCTGCATCCCTGAACGTGGCAATAATTTTGCAAGACGGCTCTTTAAGCGTGATTTGTTAAAAAAAAAAGAAAAAAAGTTGTTAATAGAAACTGAAAATAACAAACGATACAGAAACAAAAGCCGAGCACAGGTGTCAGAGAAGCCTCTGTCACCTCGCTGAGACACCTTAAAAAGTGATGGAGTAGTTCTGTGCATTTTTTTTTCGTACTTGATGGTCTAGGTGGGCTCTTTGGCACCTTTGCCCGATGAAATTGGCAACAGGCTTTGAGGTACATCTCCCAAGCCCAACCGCTGCCCTCGTGCTGCCTCTGGGCTAATTACAACGAGAAGGCTGTGGAAAATCCTAATTGAACTTCCTTACCTATTCAAAGGTAAACCGAAACTTTTTTCCTTAAACAGAATCACCTGCCTGGGTGTGAGGGTGCATTACTACAACGGGCTGCTCTTGGGGGTGCTTCAGCAGCCACTGCCAGGCTCTGCACCTGGGCTGGTTCATTTTTAAGCACGCTGCTGGGGTGCTTGCTCTGCACACCCCAGGCACACAGAACGTGCCATCGCCTCGCTGGAGCTGCCGCTCCGCAGCCCGGCTGCTCCATTTCATGTCCTTTTACACAGGTGCCGGCATCTTCACACATCCCCAGAAGCCCCCACCTGGCCTTCCCTTCCCCAAACAGCACCATGATGCTCGAGCCTCAGAATTTACAGCTCCAAGCTCCCCTGTGTGCTCTGTGCTGCTCCAGGGGCACGAGGAAGAAATCAAAGAGTACAAGCGCCACAGGAACGGCTGCCACAGGAGGGAACCGGGTGTGCCCTCCCAAAAAAGCCCCTTTTCCCGCAATGAAACACCAGCGGTGTCCCCCAAAGAGGGACAGCGCTGCCCCCCCCGCGGGATCTGATGTGGGAGGTGGGCTGGAAGGACCTGAGGTGTCACCGGGGTGCCCCCGCATCCATCGGGCTGCTGGAGGACCCCTGCCCCCCAGGCTGCCCCCATCACCTTGGAAGAGCAGCCAGGAGATAGCCCAAGAAGGACCACCATTAAACACCATCCAAAAAAAACCACCCCTGGGATCCCCTTCGACCAAGCACATGTCGCTCAACACCACCCCTCGCACCACAACCACCACCCTCTCCTGCTTTCCCAGCTTCCACGGCCCTCTGCTCCAGAAAAAAAGCACTGCTAGAAATGCACCTTTCTCCTCATTATTGCCTCTTGGCCAGGGCTTTACAAATAAGTAGGATTCAAAAGGAAAAAATTACAAGTTAATTCTGATTTTTTTTTTTTATTCCCACCCCCATATTGGCATGAGCCATGCCCAAATCATAATTCCCAAAAATAACGAATTGCAGAACAGGGTAATCAGAAGTAAATTGATATTGATAAATAAGCTTTTCTCCCATGCGGTAGGTGGTTTATTTTAATCTAATGAGTTTTATATTTTCTGAGCTTTCAGATTCTATGATGAAGAGCCGTCCACGCTAGAATTACAAAGCACTTTGAAATATTGTAATTTTATGGCTCATTTTGTCAGGACTCTTGAAAATGAGATTTGTTCCCAGTGAAAAAATTTGCCCCCCCTCTTTTTTTTTTTTCCTTTCTGTTCCCTGCAGTGAAAGGAAATAAAATTTCCCTGTTAAATAAATACAGGCCGCGATATTGGTATGCACATGGGAGGGGGAATATGGATGTCCACAGGGAATAAGGGGCACAGCTGCTGGCACCTGTCACGACCCACCTGAGATGGTGCTTGCAGGAGAAAAGAGCATGGGAAATCCCCTCTCTTCTTCCTTCACCCCAAAACCAAAGCTGAGGTTGGAGACAGAGATGTTTTCTCCCCACAAAGCTCTGCACTTCCCAGCTGGGGTATTCAAACATTTCTTCTTCCAGGGAAAAAGCTGGAGCTGTTCCTTACTGACAACTACTAACACCCAAAAGTTTCCCTCCCTTCCGTTAGTTTACTTCCATTTTAAAACAAGGACAGGAGTGGAATTATTTTGGTCGGTGCTTCCAGACATTTGCTTTCCCACTGGAAACAAATGTTAGCTGCAAAATGGCATTAAGACAGTCTGGTTTAACCAAAGACCCAGGCCCAGAAGGAAATGTCATCTTTAAACTTGCCAGTCCTTGCAGGAAGGCTGTGCCTGTGTTGGAAATTACATCAGTTCTCCAGGCCCCTGACACAAGATAATCCCAACAACTGCCCAGCCCTGCAGAGGCAACATGCAAACCTTTCACCACAACTGTGGCATCTCCGAGGAAAAGCCAAATAATGCATCCAACTCATCTTCTGCATCCATGGGACACTAAAATAACACCCTGGGAGTTTTGGGAAGAGAGTCCCCACTCCCTGCTGCATCCGTCACTGCCACCCACCCCTCCATGGCGAGGGCAGCTTCACTTTTGGGGAGACAGAGAAGTAAGAATTCCTGATTTCTTTCCTTTTAAGTGGGGCAGCACTGGCTCTACAGAGCCTCCAGTGCTGGTTGCTAGTCACCATCGGCATCATAGCAACCATTTTCCATCACAAAACCTCTCTTCAGCTGGAACAGCAGCTCCTGAGCTGAGAGGAAGGCTGGGATGGGCCATGGACAACAAGCCAACAGGGCTGCACCAACACATCAGAGCAACACAGCAAAGCTGCGGAGCAGATGATGCTAACGTGGGATGAAAAGGTGGAAAAGCAGCCAACAGCAACACAGCTTAGCTCAAAGGAGGAAAAGAGGGAGGAAAAAAAAGGAGGAGGGGGAAGAAGGGTGGGAATTCTTGCTTTAGGAGGAAGTGGAAAGCTGAATGCAGCGAAGTGACACACACAGTCTGGTCTCACAAGACAGGAGCCTCTCTCCAGGCTCTTAGAAAATCTACAGGAATGGACAAAGTGGCAGATGTAAGGATGCTGAAGGCCTGACTCCTGGAAGCCTGCTCAGGAGCAGGATGCCAGACACTTCCTTCGTTGTGCCCTGCCTGGAAAGGAGGCGGCCTCCCTCTGGCCCAGGGCAGGCAGCAGCCTGGCTGGACCTCCAAGCACTGCCATCAAAACCATGCAGGAGAAGTGTCCAACACCCTCAGGCTCCCACACAGGATCCCTGAGAGTGTCTGGACCCCGTACGGCTGGACCCAGCCCATGCCTAGGGATCCTGGGGCTCCCGCCCGCACCGCTCCGGATCCGGCACACAAGTTCCGCTTGGCTCAGGGAGTTTTGAAGGGAAAGAAGAGGACAAGATGCGTGTGAAGTGGGATTAAAGGGGGGGAAAAAGCATGTGCTGGAAGGGACTGCCTCAGACCTCCCTCCTGGCCACATCCAGCTGCAGCTTTCAAGGCAAGGATCCCCTTTTTGCCCCAGAATGTCCCCCCACAGCAGCAATAAAGGATTCAGTATCAGCCTCAAGAGCAAGTCACCAGCCTCAGAACCACCAGCTCTTCCAAATCAGTCACCGAGCTGCATTTTAAAGCCCTGCCAAAGGAGATGGGTGAGGTATTTAATTTAACTCCATCTCCCTTGGTAAACACTCAGCAGACACTGCTCCAAGCCCTGGACCCTGGGTGTGTGTGCGCCTGGGATTTTATCCCATCTCCCTGCCTCCAGCTGCCCCTAAGCCCCAGGCTGGGAGTTTGCAACACTAAAAAGAAGCAGCAAGGCTATTTTGTTCAGCCCAATGGTAACTGGAATAGTAGATCTTAAAACCAGAGGGAAAAAGGGATGCTTCAGAAGAAGGGTAAAAAAATACAACCACCGTAGAAAAACCCACAAAAAACCTTCCCACTGATGAACCGGAGCTGCAAAGGCTCTCAGGCCATTTCTTGCCTCATCCAAATCAAGAGGCAGTGTCCTTGCTGCTTTCACACAAAGCTCACTTCCTGCAAGAGGCACTTTGCTGTTCCAGACCTCTCCAAGGCCCGCTGGCTGTTCCAGCTAATAAAAGGGAAGCTCTGCCTGGTGGAGCAGCACTGTGGGCACACTTAGGATAATCACTCCCTGGCTGGAATTGTAGGAGCAGGGGAAAGAAGTACAGACAGCACAGGGAAAGGAAGATGGGGATACTCAGGAGGAAGCCCCTCAAAATCCCTCAGTCCCAAAGAGCAGCTCCGGAGAGCGGAGACTAGAGGGAAAGACAAAGGCACACAGCAGGGATGAAGTTATTTGGATTAATGACAGCAGTTCATTACCAGTGACAGGCTGGTTCACGCGAGCCCTCCTGAGATCCCAGGTGTGACTGAGGGCCCTTGAAGCTGCCCAGTCCCTCTCCTACATGCCCTTTCCAAAGGTGCAGCATGCTCAGGCACATCGCTCCATTTCCATCGGGAATTTGCCCCCGGTGACTCTCTCCTCGGCACACATCAAGCAGGACCCTCTTTCTTCCCGGGAGAGAAGTTGTTTTATCAAACACACAGAACAGAGCAAAGCAATCCAGGCTCTGAAGGGACAGCGCAGCCCTCCCACACACAGCAGTTTCCCTTGTGAGCCAGGTCCTTGGCCCCAGGACAGGGATTCAAATGGATGCTGCAAAAGTGACATCATGTGCCAGGATTGCCCTCCAGGTCAGGAGGGAATTTAAAGACCACACAGCCACGGGCAGGGACACCTTCCACTATCCCAGGGTGCTCCAGTCCCATCCAACCTGGCCTTGGACACTGTCAGGGATCCAGGGGCAGCCACAGCTCCTCTGGGCAGCCTGTGCCAGAAGTGAGGAATTCCTTCCTTATATCCCATCTAATCTCCACCTTTGTGGACTGCAAGTCATCAGGACCCATGAACAAGTATCTCCTGCCCACGCTGAAACTTCAGGCTGAGCACAGCCCATGGATAAATGCTACTCCAGCCCCTGGTCTTTACCAAACCCCTGGGGACATCCAGGACATCTGCAAGATTTGGGTCTTAACCATTGGAATTCCCAGTTTCTCCCCATTTCAGATGCAGAATCTACACACTGAAATAGAATCAGACAACAACCTCAGCACAAAGGCAGGAATTTTCACCTTTGTAGGTCCTGGGCCACAAAAGCCCCAAAATAACCCTATTTCTCCTGTAACATTATTAGAAGTCTTACTAGAGGAAGCAGCATACTGTAGTGGGAAAAAACCACAGAAGTTTTAGGTTGCACATGGAACTGTTCATGCTCCCAAAGCAAAGCTCCAGCTCAATTAGCCTGGCTGCAAGCAGCTGGGATATTTTACACCCCAACAAGAGGCCACAGGCCAGCCCCCTCATCAAGCCAATCCCATACCATAAAGCTTCTTAAATTCAAAAATAATCTCTGTGCTCCAGACCATCTGCACAGAACACCTAAGAAACTTCACAAGCTGAATCCTTTTTTAAGAGACCCTTTCACCCCCAGCTGCTCAGGGCTGTGCTCAGAAGAGGATTGCAGGGCCCTTTTCCCTTGCACCAGGTCAGCAGAGCTGCCGTGCCCTGGGCATCACTCTGGAGATTATTGCAGCTGGGCAGCAGGAATGGTTCTGGTGCTGCCTCCCTCCTCCCTGCTGCATCCAGGTGATGCTCCTGAACAAAGGGACAGGGCTGGGGGCCCTCCACAGGCTCAGCCACAGCAGCCAGCCAAGCTCCACGGCTCCCAGCTCTTTCAAACATTGTTGCTCCCACTTATCGCCAAAAAAATTAAAAAGAAGGGACAACATCCATTTTTACAGTTTCCCACAAAGATAGTGTGGGAATACACTCGGTCTTGTGGGGATACAACTTACTCTTTAACATTGTATTTTTCACTACACCACCCGACTCCTTAGGAAACAAGGAAGCTTTGTGCCGGAGATGAAGGGAGGGAGCGGGACAGTGAAGGAAAATGGAACTGCACAGCGATTTCTCCTCCCCTCCTTCCCCAGGACAGGGGGGAAGGAGAGACAAAGGCAAAACTCACACTGCCGAAACAACCGCCTGGATTTTCATGCATGCGAGCATCCCATGGGAATAATTTATCCCCGGCTCCTACACACCGCCCCCCCACCCACAAAAAAAAAACAACCAAACAAACAAAAAAAAACCACAACTCAATGCACCAGCTCTATCCCAACGCATCGAAGCATCCCAGGCTCCGGCAGGATGCACCGGGAAGATCCCGGGAAAGGAGCCGGGCTTGTTGCGTGCAGCCCAGCGCAGCGGGCTCTGCCAGCCCTCCTACCCAAGGAATCTGATGCCAGACGCGGTTTTTCCCTCAGCACAGGGGAAAAAAAAATAAAACCCAAACCAACAATAAAGAAAACACACATCAGCATAGGAAATGTCCCATTCCAGCATCCCTCTCCTCCTGGAAAACGCTGATGGGTAGAAGAGGCGGCTTGGCGAAACGATAGTGGCCGGCAAGGCGGTCAGAAGACGGATTTAAAGAAAAGAGGGACTGCAGGTTTTGAGGGAGAGGAAGGAAAGCAGCAGCAAGTAAAGAATCGGGGTGGGGGGGGGGAGAGGGGTAAATAACCTAAAATAAAGAGCTTTCTCCAAACGCTCAGGGCAAGTTTGGCACATTAAAACGCTGTGCTCCCGTTTTAATAGGGTTTGGAGGGGATTTAAAAATCCCACCGCTTCCACTGCGGCTCAGCCCCCACGCGCGGCTGCGGCGCGGCATTCCCACGTCTGGGAAGAAGTTCAACCCCGGCTTATCCCAGAAACTTTATAGCTTATCAGCAGCCCGAACACCAAATTAGAGCCGGGCACGGGGGTAGGAGGGGGCCCCGTGCCCGCTCCCTCTGGGGCAGGACAGCGGGTACCACCGCACCTTCCCGACGTTATTTTTGGGAAAAGGGGAGAAAGGTCGGGCTCCCACCTCTCCTGCCGCGGAAACCAGCGCGCCGAGCGAGACCCCCCGCCCAAAATAATAACAATAATAGCAGGGCTCGGCCCCCAGAAAAAAACCCTCGCTCGGTGAAAGCAAACCAAGAAGGTTTAGAAAGGGGGACCCCGCGCAAAGGGAAAGGGAGGGGGTGATGCCCGCGCCCCCCACGCATCCCCCTGGGCCCCACGTCCCACTCCTCCCGCATGGACAAACCCACGAGGAGCGAGGAAAAGCGGCGGGGCATTACCTGCGGTGGCTGTCTCGGAGCCCGGTGTCAGCGGCGCCCCCCCCATGGCCCCCCCGCCGCCCTGCCAGCCGCGGGAGGAGGAGGAGGAGGAGGAGGAGGAAGGGGAGGGAAAGGGAAGGAGCGCGGCAGGCACTGACGCGGGCGGCGCAGCGCCCCTCGCCCAGGTACCCGGGATTTCAGCGCCGGCTCCACCTCCCCCCCGTCCTGACCCCTCCCTGGGACTCCCGGACACCCAAAATCCCCTGCTTGCTCCCCAGATCCCGGGTTCCCCCCCACCCCCAGGCAGCAGCCGCCTGCTCAACCCCAACTTCAGCCCGAGCGGGCGCTGGTTACTCAAAGTTTAGCTCCACCTCGGGGGGTTTAATTCCTTTTTTCTTTTTTGCTAATATTGTTATTTCTCTGACCCGTGCGCGGGAGCAGCTGGCAGGGCCCGGAGCACGTAAATAAATCATACATGAGCGGGAAAGCGATCCGGGCACGGATATTCCTGCCCAGCTGCTCTCCCTGGAGCTGTACCTGCCGTGCTGCCCAGACACAATTCCCACCAACCCCTTCCGTGTCCTCCCACCACTCCTAAGCCTGGCAGCACATCCCTGCCTCTATAGTCCAAGACCTCCCCACGAGCAGCTTTTGGGGAAAGGGCCAAGTGTCCCTGATTCACCCCATTTCGTGCTGCCTTGGAAGCGACAAACCATAAAAAGCCACCCCTGGTGACACCAATCCTCACACCCAGGGGTGACTGCACGTCCCCGGATCCCGGGAAGGGGCAGGGCTTTGGGGCCTGCCCTGCTGCTCACACCACCACGTGGGGCCGGAGCTTTGCCCTGCACCCAAGCCCATCACGACTGGTTAAAATGGAAAATAAGTGCAGTTTGGGCTGTTAAAGCCCACCCTGGGGCCTTACCTGGGAATAACAGAATCCCAGAATGGTTTGGGTTGGATAGGACATTAAAAATCATCTCATTCCAGTCCCCTGTCATGGCCATGGACACTTTCCACTGGACCGGGGTGCTCCAAGCCCTGTCCAGCCAGCCTCCAGCACTTCCAGGGAGGTAAGGACCCTTCCCCTCCACTCACCTCCACAGCCCTTGTCCTGGAACACCAGTAGGCAAATGCCCCTGCAGCAGCAGGAGAGGGTAATTAAGCCTTTGCCTCTCTTGAGCAGCTTCTTCTAATTATGCCATTAGCTCAGCTCTGGGGCTGATTGGTTGGAATTGGGCACAGGTCTGCTCCTGGTCCTCGCTGGGGATGGGGGGATTCCCCCACCAAACCTGCCCCAGCTGCAGGCACTTTGCACCCTTGGCCAGTTCTGGCCCACCTGCAGCTTCTTTGGGGCTAAAACCCAAAGTCCCTGGCAAACAGGTGAATGCAGTGAGCTCTCTGCAGCTAATTAAGGTGCTGGCAGATAATTTCTTCACATCATACCTGGGCTACATTAGGTTCCTTAAGGAATTTGCTTTGGTAGCTGGCACCCACCTTAGGGGTCACCAGGAGTGCAAAGCATGCAGGTATGACCTGCTTGGGGCTCCAAGCACCCTACTGAGCTGAGCCACCTGCCCTGGGGGTTCTCTCTCTCTCTCCTGGGGTCTTCATCTCTACCTTGCCCTCTAGCATGTAACACAGCCAGGCTCCTCACACAGTGTTCATCCCAGCCACGTCCACAAAGTCAGGGAGCTAATGAGGGGAAGAAATGACAAAAAAGGGGAAGAACCACAGCAAAACCAGAGGTGAAGGCATGTCTCAGGCCTAAGGTGCCTGTAGCTGCTCTGACTTTGCACAGGTGATGTCTCACTTATGGCCTCTCCTGATCAATTCAGGTCAGGGTTTCTATTTAAACAGGAGAACACCTCTCCTCTGCCAGGTTCCTGTGCCTTGGCTTCACACCATGGATTTCTGCTCACATCCTGACTGGTTTGGAGATGTGTCACCTGTTTTACATAAGTCGGGTCTAACAAGGCCAAGTTCCTCCTGGCCTGGGGGTCTGGCCTGGGCTCCAGTCCCATTCCTGATGGAGTACAGGCTGCAGCCCTTCCCATCGAGGAGGAGAGGGAGGACTGGGAGGATTTCAGTGCCTAGGTTCACAGAACACACAGGAATTCAGTATCTTGTATTCTGTACCTCCCTGTCAGGGTTGGTTTAAATCAGGCAGGGACAGCAATAGCTGTGTGCAAGCCGGACCTCAAACCAGCTCACTGAGCTGATGTTCCCAAGCCCCTCTGAGAAGAAATCCATGGCACTCTGAGACCCAGCCCATGGGAGACGTGCCTTTCCACAGGCTCCGAGCTGGGGAAAGAAGGCAGTAAAAGAAAGTGATGCTTTGTGAGCAGAGAGATGCTCCTGGTTGCTACTGGGATCGTAATTAACACCAACCCCAAAGCAGGGAGCTGCAGGGCTGGGTTAACCCCTCTGCTATCCCAGCCTTTCTCCACAGTCTCAGTACAGGGAAGCCTGATTTTTTTGGAGGCAGATCCTATGACCTCCCTTCTCCATCCTGCCTGTGAACACAGAGCATCTCAGCAGAGCCTTTCACAGCCTCCTGGCACCACTCACTCAACCTTGAAATTGTACTGCAAGGCTTCTCCGCCTCTCATTTTCCAGCCAGCCACGGAGCATTCCCACATCCAGCTCTCCTCACTCCTCTGCCTGCCTTCCACTGCAAGAGCTGAGATTGCCATTTGTCTCTAAATAGATGAAATATCACATGGAAAGCAGGTAAAACACAGACACGTGCAAAACCCTGCCCGGCTGAGGTCCTGAATTATCTCAGCTTGCCATGGACCACGTTCTGCTGCGGGCTCCAGGGTCAGCACGGACGTCGCTACCTGACAACCAGCCTGTGCAATATTGTGCCAGCAGTCATTTCTTCACGCCTCCTTTTCCCCAGGAGTCTTTCACAAGGGTCCCTGCAACTGCTTCCCCAAATTACCCTCCCTTTTTTTTTTTTTTTTTTCCCCCAGTAAATAAGACCTGCATAAAAGTGCAAGGCCCTTTTCCGTGCTTGGAAAAAAAGTGGCCCATGCCCCCTGCTTCCACGTTTTTTTTGGGGGGGAAACACGGTGATTTTGTCCCCCCCAGACCACAAACCCCAGGTGGTGTGGTGTATCCTCCCTGTCCCACAGTTTTCCAGCACCCCGTGGGGCAGTGTGGGTTGGGATGGTGGCGTGAGGGAGGCAGCTTTCCGCCTGCTACCCTCTCATCTGAGCCACAGAATTAATTTGGAGAGCCATCTTGGAGTTTTCTTTTCTACCACCTGTGCTGTGGGTGACAGTGAGCTGGCTTTTCCGGTGTGAAATTAATTTCCAGGTCCATTTCACCCAGAATTTTAGGGCCAATATTTGAATCATGCTGTTTGTTTAGGTATTTATGAGTGAAGGAGGCTGGTGAGAAAGCCGAGCAAAGTTAAGGGATTGCTGGAATTCTCTCTCCGAAGAAGAAAAGCACTGAAAGAGCAGCTGGTTGGTTTTGTTTTTCCTTCAGAAATACGGAAGTACTGAGTTTCAAATTGCAGCTTTGTAAGGTGATCCTCTGGAGACAGCAGGAGGGGCAGAAACTGGGCTCACCTTTGTAGCACAGACCTAATTCTGTGGGAATTCTGCAGGGATCTTCCAGCTTGCATTTACAGGTGGGTCCAGGTGAGCTACCCCTGGACCACGCATTCCTGTGGTGACGACACATGGGAAGAAGGATCGAGGTGATTTCGGGGAGCCCCAAAAAGCCTTGCAGGACCTGGCTGAAGCTCTGAAGCTCTGCACTCTGCAGACCCCAAAGCAGCCTGCTTGCAGAAGTGTCTCCCTGCACAGCCCAAGGTGGAGCCAGCAGGACTTGTCCCCCTGCTAGGGGCACTGAGAGCATCCTGCAGGCCCAGGCTGGGCTTGTTAGATCCACAATGGGTTAAAGAGGGTAAAAAAAAACCAACAACCTTTAGAGCAGCTCTGTGTGCAGCTGGAAGCACTTTTCCCTCAGGAAATCCCTTGCGATTTCCTGGCGTTGGGCAGTGTTAGTAAACTTGGAGAGGGTTCGGTGATGAGCGGACAACTGTGGGACTACTCCGAGTCACTCCATGGCACACGCCCGAAGCACCTTTCTCCTAGCTCTGAGCCCTACCTCAGCAGCTTGGACTGCGCGAAGTTCCTTCCCCGCGGTTTGTTCTTTCTTCCTCAGCAGAGGAAAAGGTGCCATCTACAGGCCCAGAGAACATGAACAGGCACAGAGAATCCACGCTGCAGCCTTTACCCTGTCCCCTGCCATCACACCCTCGGCTGGGCCGCCGTCCCTGCACAGTGGTCTTGGAGCTGCTTGTTCCCTGTTCGGGGTCAGGGGACACCAGGGGGCTGTGCCAGGTGGAGGATGAGCTCCGTCCTGGCCAGCCTGGGGCACACCTGTGTCTCACCTCGCTGCTAACCCAGTGAGCAGCAAGATAAAAACCCGAGGGAAGGTCATGGCCTGTCTCCACAGCCTGGGGGCGACCAACCAAGGGGACGTGAAGGAATTTTGGTCATGCTGCTGCCTCAAGAGAACCCTGGGAGGCTCCTGTGCTGCTCCCCCGGGGTCACATCGTCTCAGACTGGCATTGTGCTCCTCTTCTGCCTTGCTCTGCTCTTCAGTTGCCTCTCATTTAACCCACTTTGATCAGGTCCACACAGTTATGATTTAAGGAGGCAAGCCAGGAAAATAAGAAACTGCAGGAAGAAGGGCAAATAACACCGGATAAATTGTCCCCTCTACGAGTAGGGGACAGTGAGGTGACAATAGCAAGGGGGACTCCTGGACTGCTGGGAGGAGGGTGAGTGTGAGGGACCAGGAAAGAGCCCGTGGTGCTGTTTAAGGTCAAAGTTGCTCCCAGGAGAGGAGGAAAGCTCTCCCCATCTCTCGCCGAGCCAAGGGTGGCAAAAAGAGCAGAGCCGAGGCCAGGCAGGTGGGATCTCTCCTCTGACATAGCCACCAGCCCGGGGCTTGCTTCTGCTTTAAAAACCCTTCTCACCTCCCAGCTCCTGCCTCATTTCCAAGGCATTTGTCACAGCAGACGCTCCATCCCGCCCTGCCGGGTGTCCCGAGCTGTGCGGCGAGGCGGGATCACAAAACCTGGGATGGAAGAGGAGCTGGGGAAGGGGTCCGGGCGCCCCATCCATCAACAGGGAGGGATGGCTCCGGGCACAGCTCTGCCCAGCCTGCTCCTGGCACGCTGGAATTCACTCTCAGGCAGCCCCAGTTCCTGCACTCCCCCGCCCTGGCATGATAAATTAGGAGGAAAACTTTCTCATCTCAGTTTGTTCTCGCAGCGCCGTCCAACAGAGCACAAGCCTGTCTAATCAGGAGCTGCAGTCCTTCACCATCTGCTTGGAGCCTAATTACAAATGCAGAAAAATAATGTGCTTTACAATTGCACCAGTAAATGCTGTAAATGATTTAAATGCATGCATATGTTCCCTGCAGAATTCAGCATGCATCTGCGACTTCTTCTGCTCACATTAGGCACACAAATCAAGGGAAAAAATACTTAGATCTGATGAACAGCATGTCCCTAGGATGGTGATTTTTATCCCTTTTTTTTTCCCCCTGCTGGAATGGCAAAACAGGGCTTTTTTGTAACAATTCATCCAGCAGCATTTTCTTTGCTTCCATTTTAAAAACTGTTTATCACTGCTGTGTAAATATAGTACAAATTACTCCATAAAACATGTAAAAGGAGAACAGCAGCCGGGCAAGCCTGCAGCTGGCTGGCAAGGTTTCAAAGCCAAGGTTTGTTTTTTTCCCTCTGGGGCACCCGTGGAGGGGCAGGATCAGCTCAGCTCATCTGCTGAGGGTGGTGGCCCTTCCCAAGCCCCCAGCGATGTTTCATGGAATCACAAAACGGTTTGGGTCGGAAGGGGCCTTAAAGAGCATTTCTGAGGTGCTTTCTGCTTCCCAGGGGGTCACAGCACCACACCAAAGCCTCTGCAATGCAAAGGTTGGTGCCACAGATGGAGAGGGGGCAGCATTCTTACCCAGCAGGCACTCCACTGAGGGAGGACAAGGCTTTGGAGGTCAGAGAGAAAGAGGGAAAATCACTTGCAACTGATGCAAAGTGAGCATAGCTCCATGACAAAAATTCCCTTTCCTCCTCCAGCACATTCGTTTGCTACAAAGCCCCCAGTACCAACACTTAACCTGGTCCAGCTCTGAGGCAGGGAGGGGGAGCTGGCACCACAGAAGGTGAGGGGGGACAAAACCAGGTCAGGGATAGGCTCAGTTGGTTTCCTTCGAGCAGAAGGTGCAGCAGCTGGGTCTCCTCCACTTTGTGCCCTTTCATCCCTTCCTCTCCTTCTCCCTTGCACCCTGCTGCTTTTGCTGCTGCTGCTTTGCCAGTTCCCAGCTTTCTTTCCCCCTTGGCCAGTTGGACTGAAGTCCAAAGGCTGCTGGAAAAGGCAGCGTGGGGCAGGCACAGCATATCCCCTCTGTGCCGGGTTGCCAGGCCTGGCAGGTCTGGGACTCTCCAAACCCTGGGTCACGGTGCCAGCAGTGCTGGGCACCACACGGGGATTTGTGTCTTTGTCTCCATTTCACATCAGGGGCTCACCCTCAGCAATTCTGCAACGCCTCATTTTACACCCACAGACAAGAGGGGCCCAAGCCCTACGGAAAGCACGCGGCCTTTCCCGTGCCAGCCGGATCAACACCTGCCGTCCTCGGCTGGGAGATGGGAAAACAGCCCTGCTGGCTGAGGGGATGGTGGTGAGCACAGAAACAAAACCTGGGAATGCATTTTTAGGCAGGTGAGGAGGACACATAGAGCCAGCTCAGCTGCAGCCCTGCCCACACCCAGGGTCTTTCTTTGGAACTCGTGCTCCCCAGTTCTGGGGAGCAACTCCCTCTTGTAAAGCTCTTGGAGAACTAGAAGGCAGTGTAATCTCCCAGCTACGTCATGAAGTAGGTTTGGATCCCTGCAGTGTTCCTTCTGGCTAGAGCATCATTCCAGGCCTGGGAACTGGGGTCCATGGCTGCTTTTGTTGTCAAAGGTGCATTTATCACAGGATCACGGACTAAGTTTGGGTTGGAAGGAATTGTGCTGATCATCTAGTTCCAAACCCCTGCCATGGGCAGGGACACCAACTCAGCCCACCCACGGAGAAGATGTAGCTGCCCTTTGGTGCACCCCAGATCCAGCAGCCTCCATTCCACCTCACCACCACCATTTCCCTTCTCATCCCGCTTTTCCTTACCTGGAGCTCCTTGGCATGGCCCACGCTGAGCAGCAGATGTGGCTTCTCCCAGGCACTGTAATTACTTCCCTGCCGTTAGATGCAATTCCATATAAATTATCCCTCCCCTTTTGCAGGGGGATCACCCACAGCTCATGGCTCAGGGGCCTGGCAGCATCCACCCCCATATTGTGGCATTCCCACCAGCAGCATTCCTTGCTTTATGCCCAGACCTGGTTCTTGCCCAATCTGCATCTGTATGGACTTCTCCCTTTATTTATTAACCTTCCTTAGCTGCATGCCACCAAAACCAAAGGATAAATCCCCTTTTTGCTTACTCCCCTCTGCCACAGGAATGCTCCCCACACCTACCTGCATGTCACTTGGGGATATTCCACTGGAATAACTGTGCTCTCCAAGCAGTGATCTCAGGGCTCCCGCACCCAGCCCTTGCCGGGGATTTCTCTGAGTTTACAATCCAAGCTGGGAGAGAAGGATGAGCGGAAGGAAAAATGCAAGCTAAAACTGCATGCATCAGTGCATCTCCAGGAGAAATTATTCCACACCAGCAGTTGTACAGTATCAAGAATTATCTTTATTAGCAACAGTACCAGATAATTAAGTTCTCCCTCCAGAGGAATTTGGTCTGTGACATGGAGAGGAGGATCAGAGATGCAAAGCAGTAAAAATCCAAGCCAAATCTCATAATTCCTTGGATCGGGGGGAAATAAATGCACAGGTTGAAGACAGGCCCACTGAAGGCCACAAAGGGACTTTGTGGTTGCCAAGCAGGATTGGGCTTTTTGACCAACTGCTGCATTATTCCAGACCAGGGAGGCAATGGGAGCACTGACCTCCAGGAGGGGTTCCCAGCATCCCAACCCTCAGCCCTTGGGTGGGCCTTCACCCGCGTCAAGGCAGTCCCTGGCCAAGTGCTGCAGGCCAAAGGGCTCCAAACCCACCAAAGGGACAGGATTAACAGCCCACATGTTCCATAAAGCTGCTCCTCACTACTGCATCCCCAACAGATTTTCCACTTGTGTCTAGATTTTACCTTTAAATAAAAACCAGCTGTAAAGCAAAACTATGTGTGTGTGTGTTGCCAAGGGGCCCAAACTAAACACTGGAAAGGATTTATATAAAAAACCCCAGTGTCCACCACACCCACATGGGCACCCCAGGGCAGCATCCTGCTGCTCTCCCAGCAGAGCCCCACATCCAGCAGCTCCACCAATATGTGGGCAAGCACGAGGTTCTGAGAGTATCCCAGAAAAGGAGCATCTGCTCCTAACCCAGTCTTAAAGGAATTAGTTTCCACAGACAACGTCTCTGAGGCATCACTGCACTGCCAAGCTCTGCCACTACACCCTTGCGTATCGGTTCATCTCTTGTAGACCATAAATCCAGCCAATTTGAGAAAATAAATACAATAATCGGATTTAGTCCAGGCTGTGCTGGCATATGGGAGTTTAAATGGCTTTAAAAGCCAGCCGTCTTTGGGTGGGCCATAATTTTGGGTGTCACAGAAGCTCACCCCTCTGAAAACATCTGGAGGCCATATGGTGCCTGTCTACATGAATTAACCAGATTTCTGCTGTGAACCTCACACCAGGGCCCCTCTCATACCTCTCCCTGGCTTTCACAGAGCTCTCTGAATGCAGACTGAAGACACCTTAGAAACCTCGGGTAAAGCCCACTCAGCATTTCACTTCCCTTGGGGCTCACACCACAGTCACAGCAGCAAAAATGCTCTTCTCAGCTAGGCCAGGGAATAGTCCCCAACACCAGTAGCACCATGCTAGGAGGTCGATGATCCCTCAATTCAATTTTACATGGAAAAATTAAAGCAAGCAGAGTTCCAAGTGGAGCGGTTTCCCTTATATATATATATATATTTGTTTTTGGTGCAATGATTGTATGAAATCTGTTCAAAACTGTGCCCTGATCCCTGGGGCAGCTGCTACTCACTCCCTAAGTTGTCAGAAGGTGCTCCAGGGCTCAAATTCCTTTTAGTTTAACACCACCACCACAGCTTGTGAGGGGTGATCCACCCCAAAGACCAGCCAACCCCTGAAGGGCTGAACTCATAACAGCGTGGCAGTAAAACCCAAGGTGCCCCCAAAAGCCATGGGTCCAGGTTAAAACCACTGGCACATGGGTAAAGGATGTCCCTGTGTCCCTGGTGCTTCCCTGAGTTCCCTGGGGAGGATGAGGCTGTTTTGGTCCCTGCTCCATTAAACTGGGGACTGACAATGTCTGACAGAACCTTCCCAAGCACAGGTGATGCCCCTTCTCAGAAGGGAGACTTTCCCTCTGCAACCCCCCCTGGATGCAGCTATCCCCCTCCCAAGACAGGCAGCCTGCCTCAAAACCACAGGATACCTGACTTTTTGGGGAAAAACCCCAAACCATAAATACCCAACAGTAGCACCCCAAACCGAGGGCATCCTCCTCCTCCTCTGGCTGCCCCTCTACACGAGGTGCACCACGAAAACAGCACAGGCAGACCCCAGAGCCAGCCCCAGCACGAGGTAAAAGGTCATCACCACCCCTGCTGCCTCAGCCAGCTCTTTTGGCACGATTTTGGGGCCGTAGACCATGACCAGCGTGCCCAGGTAGCCATTGCTGAGCCCCAGCAGCGCCGTGAAGACCACGGGGTAGATGTCCCGGTTGAACACCACAGTCCGGATATGAGCCCGGGGCTGGTAGTTGCTGAGGATGAAGAGAGGGAGGAAGATGGTTCTGAGGAGGACGAGGGCTGGCAGCAGTTTGCTCTTGGGGCCAGGCACCTGGATCCAGGCAGTGACCTGCCTCCCGCACCAGTCAGCGAAGTTGTACAGGAGGAAACACGTGAGCGGCGTGAAGTACTTGGTGCTCCAGGGGCTTCCTGAGGACTTGCTGACAGAGTCGATGTTGGACAAGAGGGAAGGGAAGATGATGATGGAGATGAAGAAGACGTAGAAGAGGCAGAAGCCGAGGAGGGCGGTCTTCTGCAGGATGGGGCGGAGCGGGGGGATGCCAGCGCTTCGTGAGAGGAAGGAAGAATTTGTGGTGGAATTCTCTGCCTCGTCCTCCATGGAGCTGCCAGGGGGCACAGTGACCAGAGAGGGGCTCTCCTTATGGCTGCTCAGGTAATACCTGGAGAAAGAGATACAGGGAAGCATGGGGGGAACACAACTGAGATTTGGAGAGAGGGCAGGAGAGAAGTTGCAGACACAGGTATGCCCGCTGGACCCAGCAACTCCACCACATCTCCAGCTCCCACCTCACACGGAGAGGTGACCCTTGCAGACCCACCATCCCCTCTCCCCATCTCTCTGCACCCTCAGTGTTCACAGAGGGGACCCTACTGCAAACAGGCACTTGGGAGCAGGGGCCTCTGGGGGGCTACAAGCACCGACCAGACCAATGGGTCACACACATCCGAGCGGCAGACAGGATATGGGGACACTCCTGGCTGGCTGCCTCCAGATTAGGGCTCTCTGCTGACTCCACACATTCTGGGAGCACCAGCAGCCCTGGGAAAGCCTGGCAGGAACTCAGCACGCACTGAGTTTCAGCCTGTGGTTTTGGTGAAAAGGGGAAGCACAGGTGGTGGCGGTGACAGGGCAGGGGCCGGCACAGCATCCCGTGGATCCCCCAGCAATCCCAGTGCCAATCCTCCGTGGGATGCCCCTGGCACACACCTGGAGTACTCCAGCCTGGGCAGGAGCAGGTACACCATGATGCAGACGACGATGAAGATGTCGGCGGTGAGGAAATAGGCCAGGGCGCTGTCGGTGACATGGGCCGCCGCCGCCAGGTCTATCACAGAGGCCACGGCGCTGATGGTGCCACCCATGGCCTGGCCTGCACGGGGGAGCACAGGTGGGCACAGTGAGAGACAGAGAACGAGAGGGGGAACCCAGAAGCTCCTCTTCTGACATGCACAGGTCCCCAGGGGACACGGCTCAGGCCCTGCCCCAAACCCAGCTCGGGGTGCAGCTGCACAGACCACCTCCTCTCCGTTTCCACCTGTCAGGTATCTGTGGGGTTGCACCACAGCCCAGGTGCCATCCTGCACTCCCTTCCAGCACAGCACACCACACACAGGGGTCAGGATGGGACCCGACCTGCTGGGCTTGCAGGTCCCCAGTCCAGCAGAAAAAGTCCAAACCTCTTCCAAAGCCTAAACCTGGCTTTCCATCGGCACACGTATAATCAGCCTCTCTTCTGCACTCTCCCAGATGGGAATTCAAGCCACCAGTGGCAGGAATGCCATCTCAGGGACGTGGTGCTTTCCTTTTCTGAGATAAACTCATTAAAACACTCCTGGTCTTGGCCCCAGGAAAAATTTCCCCATCCTGATTTCCCCCCTGCCTTCTCCTCTTGGTTTGTCAGCCATTCCACAGCACATTTATAATGTTATCAAAGCTCCAGGGAGCTCATCAATCACTGCTCCCAACTCTCATGGAAATGCTGATTGGAAAGGAGCAGACAAGGCAAAGCTGCAGATCCCTCTCTGGAAATGGCAGGGCAG
>VXBN01010212.1:0-22462 GCA_013397395.1 Sinosuthora webbiana
ACCTGCCTTCCCAAACCAAGACAAGTATTCAGAAAGTCCTTCTCCTAGTCTGTAGCTGAAAGGCTCTAGGAGAAAGACAGTCCCCACAGCAGCTCTATCAAATGCTTCCCCAATATGGGGAGCTCAGGCTAGTTTTATCTAGCTCCCTGTTTTTGCTTAGACATACCAGGAAAACACCCAGCTCTTGCAGTCACACACCCACACAATTCACTAAAGCAGCCTCAAGAAGCTGCCGGTGCGGTGCTGATCCCAGCGTGTCCAGTGCAGAGATGGTAACAAAAGAGCCCCAGTCTGGCTGCAGGTGTCATTCCTGCTGTTCTCCAGAGGAAACACTGGATCACAGCCTCTTCCCTACCGAGCATACACTGCTCCCATCCAGGCACATCAGCAGCTCAGAGCCGGAGTGCCAGACATGGCTCTGTGCCAGCCTGCTGACAGAAATCCTTCAGGCGTGGAGGCAGGTTGGAAGAGGATGCTGAGGCCTGCAGGATTTCCTGCTCTGGCTGGAACTGAGTTAGGGAAAAACACAGCTATGTCCTCTTTCTTCTATTTGAAGAGAACTCTTTAAGGTATATAAAATATACCTTTTATGCAGTGTTTTCCAAGCTTCTTTCAATAGGTTTCCCTTGTCCTCTTGTACTGGTAAGAAAACAGGCCATCTCTCGATTTTAAGCCTGACTAGTCAGAGGTATTCCTTGCTGATTCAGAGTCCTCTCCTCCCACATGAGATAGTCTGAATCAAAATGGGGGCCTAAATGCTGCCTAGGGCAGAAAAACAAGATTCCTACAAATGCATCACTACCGTAATTTGTCCTTATTCTAGACTTCCCTAAGATTTCTATTCAAACAGTAGCACTGGGATGTTCGTGCATGTTTTAGGTACTAGCACTGCCAAATCATCAAGAAGCCTGCCCAGACACAGCCAGGTATCAAAAACATGTACACATTTTGTCCTTAGCAGAGCTTCCTATATACCGTGAGAAACAAGTCACGTGTGCAAGCTTGTTGCAGGCTTTGACATCGCAACCATCTTGCAAAGTACACAGGAGTCTCATTAGAAGTACACGCTTCAGGTTTTTATTATATAAAGGCAGCACTACTGCTTCATATCACAGTTTTGACACCAAGAGCAAGTGGGATAAAACATAATACATGGTAGAGAATGTTTAAAAAATGCACAAAATACCTGGCAGTGCTCGGTGGAGTATCTCTTTCAGAAGGTCCCAGAGATGATGATTGGCTGGTGCTGGTGGAATTCTGAGATGGAGCTGTTTTTCTGTAAGGATGCTCCAACATTTCAGGGCACAAGGCAAAAATATCAACAGTCATAGTTCTTTCCTAGAGGGAAAATAGGTCTTCATTTCCCAAAGAGTTTTCTGAAATGGTTGCTGTCCTGACTGAACTAACTGAAAAAGGGTGTCTGTGTATCTCTTTCACTGTAGCCAGGCTGGATGTCTTTAAAGAAATGTTCTTTCAAACTAAAAGAATTCTCATTTTCATCCAGGCTGGCTACCTATGGGCAGACATTTAAAACATAAATGTTCATTACACCTAAATGCAAACTACAGATATAAAACTGGTAAAGCTAAGCTAATACAAAGCTGAAAGTAAAATCATGCATCAATTTTCCAAGACTTTTGTTCGATATGAAGAACAAAGCAGCTGTCATGTAAGAAGCAGCAATATTAAACAAGTGTGGTCCATTTGGTTGGTAAAAATTTAGATGTAAGTAAATCCCAAACTGCTGGGCATAGAGGAAATGTACACTACAAAAACCTCTCCCTGCACCAGGTATCCAGCTTTTTTGGTCTTTAATACATCTTTGAGAATCAAGGTACACTATGCCAGAACTCTCAGTCTTCACCATTTGAAATACATGTAGAGGTCACGTTTTTCCTTTCTGTTTCCTTTTCTTTTGAGTAAGACCTGAGGAACACCATCTCCATCGGTAAATCCTTATTTTTCCACCCTCAGGAGGACACCTGCTGCCCTCTTGTTTCACCCAGCTACTTTGCCATGGTAGAGCACAGCCTGTAACAGGGCACATTTTCATTATCCCATGAAGCACCACAGGATGTTGGCATTTGTCTCTGCAAACAGAACTGCTTTTCTTTCTCAAGTGCCTGCACAGAGGAAACTACAGCTTCCTATGGAAGAGTTGTAGGTGATAACCTACCTAGAGCTACACTTCAACAGCTTATAAGTAACAAAGATACCCAGAATCAGGAATTCCCTTTGTAAAAGAAGAACTAAGGTTGTGTTGGAAGACAGGGAAGGCTGTTCATATAAGATCTCAACAAGTTCATTCCACTGTTTTTTCTCAGCCTCTCATTAGTTTCTAATTGAAACCCTGGAGTAAGGCAGCTAAGAGCATTGCCAGCACCAATTCCAGGATCTCACCTCCTGAAGGATCTTTCCAAGGGATTCCTTGCCCTTTTCCACAACTCCTTCTCTCTGTAAGTGGGCAAGTATCTCTGGCTTCTTGTAGTTCTTCACAGTCAGTAAATGAATCACCCTGTCTCTGACTGGCCATTGAGAAAGTCTCAAGAAGAATTTTGCAGGGTTTGTGGGCACTGTTCTCTTCTCTCAGGCACAAGATCTGGAGTGTTGTGTGGGGCTCTCCTGAGCTCTGGTATTTTAACTTCAGTAAAGGAAAAACAGAAAAAGAATTGTCAAATAGGGGCTTGGGAGAAGGCAAGAACGGTGATTCAAAAGGATGTACCAGGACTGTTGAAACTCTATTTGTTTAGTGTTTATAGATCAGTAAGAATCCAAACAGTAAAGCATTAGGAAGAAACAGTCATTAAAAAAAACTGGTAATGGAGTGATACTGAAGGGGAGGTTTTAATATACATTCTTCATATGCATAGTGTTTTATATGATTTCCCCAGTTTGTAAGCTCAAGGATTGAGCTATGTCAAGAATGACGTAGACAGTGGGATGAAGTGCACCCTCGGCAAGTTTGCCAACACCAGAGGCATGGGATGCCATCGAGAAGGACATGGGGAACCCTGGGAAGTAGAGCCCTGGGAACCTCATCAGGTTCAACAAGGCCAGGTGCAAAGTGCTGCATCTTTGGGGTTGGGGGCAGGCTGGGGGATGAAGGTGGGGAGAATTTGAGGGTGCTGGTAGGTGAGAGGCTGGGCATGACCTGGCAACATGTGCTGGCAGCCCCAAAAGGCAACTGTGTCCTAGGCTTCATCAGGGGAAGTGTGGCCAGCAGGTCAAGGGAGGGGATATGACACACCAGGCACTGTTTTGAAGCCAGCAGCTCAGGCTTATTAATGTTAAATATTCCCTTAGGATCTAGGTAAATCACCACGAAGCATTACAGTAACTATCATTCACATGTGAAACAGAACTTTGCAAAGAGAAAATCTGAAGTTTAGTTTTGTCTCTCCAAAAAGCCACAATGATGCTGCCTTAAAGTGCCCTGCACTAAGTTAAGGCAAAGCAAGAACTGGATTTTCAGTGGCAGGGATGTCCCTGCAGGCAGGTGACTGCAGCCACAGCCAGGGATGACAGCCCATTTTTCTCAGGGCAGCTGGCTGTACCTGGCTCAGCTCCCTGCTGCAGGCATCATCACTGAATGCCTGTAAGGGGAATGTCCACCTCGTGTCTGCCTGGAGCCAGGCTCCTTGGGGAAACAGTGCTCAGAACAGATTAATAGCAAATGACACCGCCTAAGCACATTGTGCTTTGTGGGAAATGATGGAATCAGTGGGGAATATGACATCATTACTTTCACTTTCCTTGAAAAGAACCCAACATGGGACTGTGGCAACAGTCACTTATTAATGACCAAGACAAAAAATTAAATCAATCAGTTTCCCGTATTGACCTTATGAAATTCTATATGTGACTTCCTCAAGGTCATTTTTTGTCAATTTCCAGTGAAGTTTAATGGAGAAGCACAGTGCCTTAGCACTCCGAAGTCCAGTTGCAAAACCAAAACATTAGCTACCAAGACAGCTAATTTATGTGCTTTGGGTCACCCAAACCTTGACCTCAATGCTCATAATTCCAGTCAGTCAAGCAGCATGGCAACAAGGAAGGACTGGCAGGCTTTGTCAGAGGAAAACAGCCAATGGCTGAATGCAGTGACAAGAGATTGCAAGGCTGACCTGAGAGCAAACCAGCTACAGCTGAGATCTCTGAACACACCCCCTGTCCCAAGAATATGCTGCAAAAATGAATTACCGAGTTTAAAATCTTACAGGCATTGAGCAAAATATGAAAAGCAACCATACCTCCAAGTGGGTTATACAGTTTGACAACCTTCTCACTTCCAATGTGCAACGCCTCACTGGAATTTGGCTAAAAGGAAAAAGAAATTTTCTTTAAAGCCTTTTGCCTACACTTCCTTACTGCTGAGTAACTAGAGCCTTAATTTTAAATGAGAGCTGTATTTGGAAAGGTTTGCTGTTGCATCACTAAAAAGGGCTGCCTTGATACAGTTTTCCCTTTGAAAGCAGCAGACTACAAAACTGCCCTGAGAGAACGACCGTCACGCAGCCTGTCATGCAGCCAAGCATTCAAGTAGCACGTCATCCTTTCCCAGTTGCTGGAATTTATAGGCATGGGCTTCCCTTGAAATCAAGTGCCTGAGTACAACTGAACTGGCCAGAGCTCAGCTAACAAACCAGGTGACAGTGGCTCACAAAATTATCACAAAGTCAGGGCAGCACTTGACACTGGGATTTATTGGGTACTAAGGAAGCACATCCTGGACTCAGCTCCAAGAACAACTTCAACTGCAAAAGATTAATTTCAGCTGTAACAGGCACCAAAACCCTTTCTCTTTTCCTCAGCTCTAGATGCAGATATTTGCACAGATGTGAAAAAAAAACCAGTTTATCCTAGGTTAGTCAACAAATCTGGGTTGCTCGGCTGAACTCTTTATTTAGTACAGAATGTGTCACATTCTGTTGGAGCTCAAAAATCACTAAAATGTCTATTGGCATAAGCATATTTTTTAACAAAAACAACCCACTGCTATCCAACTGCTTCATTCTGAAGGCAAAATTGGCTGACAGTGAAGCTAAAAAGCTATCAATCAGAAATTTGCCTGAACTTTTAATGAAATAGGAGTATCACTTCCAAAGATCTGTAAAAGCAATATTCAACAGTCTTTTGAAAATTCTTCAATATTTTGCTTGTGAGATTGTTCATCCTTCATCCATGTCATTGTCATTTGTACAAAGTGCTGCCTCAACACAATTCCATTAATATTTCTGTTTCAATCATCAGTACTGGCAGAGCTTAGGACAGGGGCTGGACATGAATGGAGAATGACCTGAACTTCACATCCTTTCACATCAGTGTAATGAATAAGCATGCTCTAAGAGCATTTTATACTTATGTGCATTCTATAGAAGAATGGAAACAAATCACGTAAGGTTCCAAACAGCTTGGATTACTTATGCAGCTTTTCATTGCTTGTCTAGCCTACATTTTTTTCTAATTAATGATTTTAATTAACTTGTAATTAATTGGTTAATCATGAGTGTATTAATTAGTATTAGTATTAGTCTTAAACATTGCAATTTTCCACTTTAGAGAGTAGGTAGCTAAGTCTTTTGACAATCTATTGTCAGATTTGGATTGTTAGATCACCAAAACTTTTAGTTTTGCTAAACTAACCCTGATAAGCTTCCATGAACAAAGCCTGAGGGCATAAAATGCTGGACACCTGGAATCTAGACTTCATAGCCCTCCAAGAACATGTTGGAGTAACCAGAAGACAAAGAAGAAACTAATACAGGCATTTCAGCCTCAGAGCTCAAAACAACTTGTCTGGGAAAAAGATAGTAAACAGACTGAAAAATGTGGACTATTAGCATGAGAAAGGAGACATCAATATCCAGTACAAAACAGAATACTAATTAATGAGGAGAATAATGTAATTTAGAATCAATGAACAGTAATTTCTTTATTTGCTAAAAATGTATCGATAAGTGGAAAAGCTTTGAGAGTGGTGTGCATGTGGCTGGAGTTCTCCACTCTGCACCACAGCTGGGAATAAATTAATGACTAGTACTAGTACCAAGAAAAGTAGTGTTAGAGAGTTTCATTTATCCTGATGTTTTTGGTGACCCTGATGTTTTTGGTGACCCTGGATAAACATGAAACAATGAGAAGTCCATGCATTTTGACCAAGAGCCATTCCCAGAACATGAATTTACTGGATGTCACAGCACGGGGAACTTCCAACTCCCACTAGCATGCTCTCTGGGTCATCCCTGTGAGCCACTTCCATCAGAGAACCTCTGACTTCCACTGCCACCTCCTCTGTGTCATCCCTGTGAGTCGCTTCCACCGGGGAGGGGGGCCTTGGAGCACCAGTAGGGCCCCAGCCCTGCCCAATGGTTCTTATGGGGTCAGCAGCACCTGACACCAAAACCATGGCCAATCCCCCACCTGGTGTCAATCCACAGAGCCTGACACCCACCCCTCACCTGTTGGTCCTGGGACCTCTGAGTCACCCTGATGGGCATCACAGTGGGTTGGGGGCCCTGCAGGATGCAGGGTGGATTGGTGCCCTGCAGAACACAGTGGATCGTGACCAGGCTCGCAGCTCTGCCATCCTGCTCTGCCTCAGGTGCTCCCACTCCCACACAGCCACTGCTCCTGCTGCAAAATCTGGAAAATGTAAAATTGTTGTTAGGAGAAAGTGTTCTTTGTTTTTTGGTTTTTGTGGCTTCCAAGGTGCATCAACAAGAAGGGAGATTGTTTCTATCAAACAGAAAGTAGACAACAAACCCTAGGTGATTGCCAGGTGTTGGAAAGACAAATTACTTTCTGGTTGAATTGCCTTTATTAAGGTGTAGGGCTTGGCAGGCTTCAGTGATCTCAGATCTAGGGGAGGCTAGCAAGGCTTGGGAAGAAGCATGTACCACTGATGGTGGACAAAAATGATGCAGAATTTATGGGGACAAGGACATTTGGCAGAACCCCCAAAACAAGGAACAAACTAATAAAGCCAACACAGCAGCTGTGCTGAATCAGCTCCAGTGGGGTAAAAAGGTAATTCCAGCAAGGGCAGACCATTGCCACTCACTCAAGAAACCTCTCCCTAAGAAGAAGAGAGAGACTGAGCATGCAGTCTAATTAGCATGAGAAGTGAGAGGATCATTACCCAATAGCAGACAGAATACTAATTATGAAGAGAACTAGGTAACTTGGAGTCAATGAACACAAATTCCTTGGTTTGCTAAAATGTATAAACACTAAAAAGCTCTTGTTCTTGTGGTGCTGGCTTTGTGAATTTGCCACTGAGCCCCCTCTTTCTGCAGAGAACTGTAAATAATTACCTCCACTCAGTGTGTGGATCAGCCTCTTGAACAACTCGTGCTAGAACCAACCGATTTGGAACAACACTCACTAACACTTTGACACCTCTGCTCTCACTGCAGCCACAGAAGGGTCTGACCGCTCCTGCCATGTGCTGGTGCCAATGGCCACGTGTCCTTGGGAACAGGGAGTTCCACTTCCCAGGCTGGGCAGGGTGTCACTTAGGAGTGGGATGGGACATGGTCAGGGCACAGGGAATTCCCAATGGGCACATATGGGGAATACCCTGCCCTGTCCCATGACTGCTCAGCTTGTTTCCAAGTGCAGAAAGGGGCGCTCCAACCACCCCAGTTGCTGCAGCTGTGCAAACCAGGGTTAATTAAGTATTTCTGCACAGAGGTGCAGTGCTTGGATATCTTCAAGGTGAAAGAGCAACTTAACACCTCTAACCAGAGCAGCAAGGTGCAGCCCTCCCAGAACTGGTCGATCTTGCAGTGGGCTGGTCAGTCTGTGAGGTTTTGAGCATGAAGATGGTCATTCAAACATCATCTCTGACAAAACTCCCCTTGACCTTTCCTCATCCCAGTCTCCTAAAAGGAACCAGGCCAGCAGTATGCTGAGGCCCCCATGTGCTCCTCAGGAGGAGCTCACATGGAAGAGCCAGCACTGACTCTGAACACAATTACAGGTTAATAGTTGTGCTGACTGCAGGCGGCTATTGAAGTCACTGATGTTTGTGGAAAATTATTTTATACTTCATTTATGATGGTTTAATTTTCATTTTCCCCATACCCAAGCCTGTTCCTGATTAAGTCAGCTGGCAGCAAAAATACTGTTTTCCAGTCATTACAGGGAGAGGGAATAAAAGCATGTCATTTAAAATGTGTTGACTATTACTTTCCAAAGCTCATCTCCCATGAAATCTTGTCTTTGCCATCAAGACCATGCCCATATCTGCCCATGTCTGGTCTTCTGACTTCCACACTCACAAGAACAGTGTAGTTTGGGGAACAGAAAGGAAGGAAGCAATTTGTCAAACACACCAGAGCCCAGATCTGCAAGGAACTGTGTCCTTTTGTGGGAATGACTGGATGGTGTTGACTATGAATCCCCAATTATGGACTATTGGAAAAACCTTTGTATGAAACATCCAAGAAATTCAAGGAGGTGTTGCACTGGACTCCCGAACGTCCAAACAGCCTTTTCATATCTTAAAAAGTCATTGATGACAACCCCTGCTCCGGGGTTACCACAGCTGACTGAACCCTTTTCACTGTTCATACATGAGTGCCTTTGTCTTGCACTGTACCCCCATAGTTAGCTCAAAGGCTCAGAATGTAGGAAGGAACCCAGAAGAAAAAAAGTGTATTTCTCAAAAAACAACTAAACAATGTACTTGAGGCATGGCCAGTGCACCTCAGAGCAGGAGCCACCACGGTCCTGATTGATAGAATAGGCTTGAAAATTAATGGGAAAAAAAAAAAGTCAGTTTATGTCCTGCACATGGTTAAGTCTGGTTTAGAGCAAAAAGGAGGTCACCGGTTTTCCCGAGCAGAATCTTAAAGTAACAGGTGGTATTCCTGGAACAAAAGATGTGGTGCTAAAGACAGCTACTGCCTTGAACGCTGCTGTGTATCTCAATCCTTCTGCAAGGAATCAGGATCTCCAATCAAATATGGAAAGCTTTGGGAATGTCCAGTTTCCTGCTCAAGTAGCAAGAATGCACTGCGAAGCTCACCAGTTCAGACAAACACCAGCCAACATCAAAAACCGAGTAGCAGAAAAAACTGCTAGAGAGGTGGCAGAACAAAGCATCTTGCTGGCAATTCTTTCCTAAGTCGTGAACCTTTCCAAATCAGTCACAGAATACCATGATGAAGACAATTAATTGGCAAAAACTTCCAATGCTAAGTGAATCCTGAAGGGTGGTGGGTAGCAAAAATACACAAGTTAGAGTGCCTCAAGAAATAATGAGATAAATTGTGGAAGACAAACATAAAGAAAGTCATTTGGCTATTGAAGGTATGGTAGATAATTTGAAAAGGCAGGTACTTAGTGTTAGGCTGACAGGGATTGTGACAAGTATAGTTTGCAAATGTAAAATCTGCTTACAGAGCAAGGCACAGTTTTACAAAAGACTGCCCTTAGGGATCAAAAAAAAGGGAAATGCTGCAGGACATTAATGACAATGAGATTTTTCTGAGATTTTTCTGCATGTCCAGAGGCTTTTCCTTGTCACACTAGTGAAGATAGAGAAGTACCTCAAGTAATAATACAAGAAATAATGCACAGGTTAGGGATCCCTTTTGGAATGTCATGAGACAGACACTCTCATTCCATAGCTGAAACTGTACAAAATTTATGCAAAACACTCCCAGTTAAATGGGACCTACTTGGCCTATTGAGGTCTTACTCCAGCGGCAGGGTTGAGAGAACAAATCAGAGTCTAAAGCCAGAAATGAGTAAAATTTTCCAGGAAACAACATGGAAGTGGCCACATGTGCTTCTCCTTGCACTACTGAGAATCAAGTAGCTTCTAAAGAAAACGTGAGTCCATATGAAATGCTCTATGGAAGACCTTATCAAGTTACAATCCTTTTCGGAGAAAGTCATACTAGAAAATGATAATTTAAGATCATGTGTATTGTCTTTGGAAAAAGTGCCTTCATCTTTGCACAGGTTTCTCGTGTGAGCATCCCTGATGACTTTGGATGCTCAGGTAGATCCTCATCAACCTCGGGACGGTGTCTATGTCAGAAAACAGAGCAACAAGGCACTTAAAGAAAAGTGGAAAGGACCATTTCAAGTGCTCCCAAGCACTCCTGCAGCAATAAAAGGGGATGGGATCAGTGCATTGATACACCTCCCCAGAGGGAAGCCAGCCCCAACACCCAAGAAACCAGAGAGGAAAATATAGTCAGCAGAGGATTTGAAGCTTAAACTCATTAAAGCATGGAAATATTACTTCTTTTCTGCTGTGTAGAATTATTTAGAAAAAATGCCATAAAAGTAAAGATCAGTCACGAAGCTGTGAAAAAAGCTACTAAATTTGAAAATCAAGCTTGTGGAAACCATGAAGGTTACAAATTGCTGGATTTGTTACAAGAATGCTGATGGATTTGATATCCAGCAGTCTGGACTATCATCAATCAAAAAAAGCAATTTAAAATTGGGAGAAGACTAAAAGTTCCCCCTTGTAAAAAACATGTTCCACTCTCTTTTAGAATTTTATAAGTTTAATAGAAATAAAAAAATAGACAAAGTAGGAGACAGAATAAACCAAGCTTCTCGGCCGAGGGGGGACTTGGCACCAGGTCTGCCCGTCGCCCCCTTCACCCTTTTAGGACTTCTATCTTTAAGGAGCGCTGTGTTGAATATTCAATAGATGGTAATCGAACATTCCTTTTTGATGGTTTTAAGTATCCCCGATAATCTTATCTACTAGATTTATTTTGTGGGTGTTTCCATGCAGTCTGGAAACATGATTGTAAATCCTCTTTTGAGGTTTTCTGGTTCTCCTTAGTTAGATAAGAAAACAGAAAGTTTAACAGGTTTTTCTTAAAAGGGTCGCAAGGTGACCCCCTTACCATAACTTTGGGCTTGGTAGCTTAAGCGTTACAAAAACCCCTTTGGTATAATCGAAAATACACATTCATTACCCTTCTAAATTCTTATTAATAAAAACATAATACAGTACAATTATAATGGTTATGCAAAAAGCCAACTATATAATATACATTTATAACACCCTCTTGGTGTGACTAGCTTTCCTTATGGCTATCAGACCTTTAAAGGCTTAAAGATTTATTTATAACCCATGTTGGAATTGTTGCAGTTTGCACTTTTTTGTTTGTTTGTTTGTTTGTTTTGTCTAATGTATTCCAGCTTTCACGAGATGTTTTGCAAATATTTGTAATAACAAACATTATTACCATAGGTAAGAAAACGAGTTTTAGAAGTGATATTTCCAAGAAAAATCTTGAAAGTCTCTAAGTGGGGGATTGTTGCAAATAGCTTAGGAGGAAGTAGTGGTTAGTGGAACACTGAGAGCTCTGAAACCACCGATGTCCCAAGTGAGGCCAGAACAATGCCGTTTGCTCAAGAACATACTGTGCAGCTCGGAAAACCAAGATGAAAATGACTACTATATGGAAGACTGCAACAAAAGGTCAAGCAAAGTCCAAAACCTCAGCAATCACTTAGGGTCTTTAAAGATCCTAAAGACCCTCAGAGACTAATTGTGCAGGCTTAAGCAGTTTATGCATATTTAATGATTTCTGAGAAATAGAATGCAGAATATGTACTGCATACTTCTTTGTGACCTCACGGCTGGTGTTGACTCTGTCACAATGGGCTCCGCCCCGGCACCTGTATAAAAAAGCAGGGCAGCCACCCACACAGCACTCGCCCAAAACCATCATGCCCTGTCACGGTCAGAGAGGACGCCGGAGCAGGAGCCGGAGCCGTAGCAGGAGCCGCAGGCGGTCCCGGCGCCGGGACGTTCGGAGGAGGCGCCGGGCCATGTCCCGCCGCCGCGGATATCGCCGGCACCGCAGCCAAAGACGCCGCCGCCGCTACTGCTAAGCCGAGCCTGGGGCTCGACCCCGTACAGCCAGAGCCCGGGAGCGCCAGCCATGGCACAGGCCTGGCTCTGCCAGTAAAGCATAGCAAGCTCACACCAGTGTGCATGTCCCCGCGGTGCCTCTGCGCCAGCAGCCGATGTCGCTTGGTGTTCCCCCACTGTCTGCGTCTCTCTGCTCCCCCAGGGTTTCCCTGGCTCAGGAGATCCCCCTGTTCTCCACACTAGATTGCCCCACTGTTGGTCGTGCCTCTCAGAAACAGGGCCCTTATTGCATGAGTGAATGCCTTGAGACCCAGGTCCCTCAAAAACTTTCTTTGTCCTTGCCGCACATGTGCCAAGAGCAACATGTCACCTTCCTGCCACTTCAGTACGTGCAGAACAGTATTTAAGTGCTACTTCTGTTCCAAGTTTTCCGGAGGCAAAAAGGGAGTTCGAGCGGGGGCAGAGGGGGGAATGTTAGTAAGTGAGAGGTTGTCCTGAAGTCCCTTTTGCTGTGGCAGATGCTGTGGGAGTCTCTCACGCAGAGCAAGTGCCAGGACCCGCAGGGCAGATCCTGTGTCCTGAATGCGGCCAGGACAGGGGTAATTTTTGCAACAGCCTGGAGAAGCATGGCCAGGACCTTGGGGTTATTGGAGATCACCTCCCATGTGACAGGGGGAAATGGAAGGGATTTGTTCTTCCTTGGCCGGTGTGCCATAAGTCGTGGGGTGTGCCAAGTTCTATGTGGTGAACTACTGTGTGTGACTCGTTTGCCTCTTGTACACTCTGCTTTTAGTGTTGTTATTACCATTTTCATTCTTATTTCACTGCTGTTTCTAGTAAATTGTTCGTATCTCAACCCATGATCTTTACTTGTGCTCTCCTCTCCGTCCAGCCACAGGGAAAGTGGTGGGGGAGTCAGTGAGTGGCACTTGGTCTGAAGTGCTTCAGTGTGAGCCCTAAAGCGGGGAATACCATTCCTACACAGCAACAATGTAGAAAACTCAGTTTCCTAGTGATTACTTTCCTTGTCTAGACCTTGTTTAGGAAAATTATCCTGCTGAAAAGCAACTGCTGTGATTGAACTGAAAGCCTGCTATGTAATGCTTGTTTTAAAGTACAGACAATGAAGTTACACAGAAAGCAAAAATTAAATATTGCCAAATAGCCTTTATAATAATATTTTTAAATGTTTTAAGATCTATAGTAGGAGAAATTCCTGTGGTCTTTTTCCAGTCCCACAGTGACAAAGAATTCTATAACGCAAATTACAACAGAATATTTTCAGCTCATCAAAAAAAGTTAAACAAAAGAGCAAAAACAGTTACATTTGAACTGCATTTCCGAAGTAGATGATTGACTTTAATGCTTAAAGGCTAAAGAAATGAGAGGATCCATATATTGAAAATAAACCCCACCCATAATGGAACTGTGTAAATATATTCTGTTCCTCCCCCAAATGGACATGTTCATATTCAAAATATCATTGAAAGTTGATGCCAAAATTTCAAGGGGTTTTATGTCAATCAGCTGTGTTAAATCATTAAAGAGAGCATTATTAGTCTGGCTTCACAGGTGTCAGAATGAATGATGAACAGAAAATCTGCACATTCCAAATTATACCTTCTTGAGTAAGTCAGATTTCCCAGAGGATTCAGCAAACAGGTTCGGGTTTGTTTATTTTCTCCCTCTAAAAAAAGCCAAAAGAGTTCATGCCTTTGCTTAGTCAGTTCAGGATTCTGAAGGGTCACTCAGCTAGGTATCGAGGTCACAGACAGTGGATTCTGAGCACTTCCAAAAGATGCCCTTGATTTTCAGACTTTTCACAGACAAAATGTCATGAAAGAAAAAACTGAAATCAGTTGAATTCGGACATCACTTTGCTTTCCATTAAACCACACACCTACACTCCACCCTTCTCATTAATACAAACACAGAAACACCGACAGCCTTGTTTGGCAGAAAAAGGAAAACTGTCATTTCTGGACAACTCATCAACAGCAGTCAATGTTAAACTCCCTGCCCTGGATTTCACAGCCACTCCCCACCTGTGCCCATCCTGCACGGCAGGACCAGAATCAGGAGGACCTGTGGCAAGAGTTGGTGACAATGGCATGTCCCTCTGCCTAAGGCAGAAGGCACGGCACCTCTGCTCCTGGCTGGAACAGGGGCCGCTTGCCCGGCTGGACCTACTGCCCCAAAAGGAGGAGGGACTGTAGCCCCAGGGCTCTTCCCAGCCCTGCAACAGGCCAATCCATCAGCAGCTCTAGCAGGGCTCTTGCAAATCTTTATTGAAGGAAAAACAAATAAATTGTAATGCCCCTCATATGGTCCCTGGACACTGGTTTCTCTCCCTTCTAAAGCCCTTCCCCTTGTGCCCCACCATGGGTGACACCCCTGTGCTGGGGGACAAAGTCATGGGCCCCTGGAGTCTGAGGGCGATGTCAGTGGTGGTATCTCGCTATTTGTCGCCGGAGGGAAGACTTGCACAGCCAATATGGTTGATAGGCAAGCTTCGGTTTATTGATCAGAAGGCACGTATTATATTGAGGCTACTCATTATCATGCATACTTGGCGTTACATGATTGGTTACCGTATAAAGGGTTACATTGGCATAAGTTCCTATTTTTCTATCTCCCTTTCTTATTCTTTCCAACCATAACATCCTGAAATATGGTCTAACGGCTGTGCTCAAGGCCATGCTGACCTTACTGGTTTCTGTGTGAACCCAGCTGTCTTAGCACAGCTCTCTCATGTCTACATGGCCTTGGTCGCGTAGCCATTCTGCAACAGTGGTACCTCTTCCCACAGGAAATCCTGCTGCAACTGCACACCTGCAGCATAGCAGTTGCCAAAGGCAGAGCGGGCAGCAGGAGCAGCTGGTCTGTCACAGGACCATGCCCTCAACCTTCCTATCCAACTATTTGGGTATGCAGTGACTCCACAGCCCAAGGTAATCAAATCGGGGGCACTGCCCCCTGATGTTTCTGCCCAGAAAGTAGAACTAATTTCAGTCACANCTTAGCACAGCTCTCTCATGTCTACATGGCCTTGGTCGCGTAGCCATTCTGCAACAGTGGTACCTCTTCCCACAGGAAATCCTGCTGCAACTGCACACCTGCAGCATAGCAGTTGCCAAAGGCAGAGCGGGCAGCAGGAGCAGCTGGTCTGTCACAGGACCATGCCCTCAACCTTCCTATCCAACTATTTGGGTATGCAGTGACTCCACAGCCCAAGGTAATCAAATCGGGGGCACTGCCCCCTGATGTTTCTGCCCAGAAAGTAGAACTAATTTCAGTCACAGAGTAGATGAACAGTAGAAAGTAGAACTAATTTTGGAATTGAGTAGACGAAAATGAGTTAACACTTGAACTAATTCAAAACATGCCTTTGGAGTGGTACACACACGTGGGACTTCTGGAAAGAAAGGGACCTTTGGACATCTTGAGGCACATTGATCAAAAATGGAAAACAAACCCTGGGTTTACTTGAAAGTATCCAGAAACAAGTGGAAGTTGCCATCAGGCATTGCAGAGCACACCAAGTGGATAAGACCAAACAAGAATTGGGGAAACATGTAACCAATGAGGCTGCAGGAAAAGACATGTTAGAAAACAAAATTTTATCTTTAATACCCTTGCCAGAGATACCTCTCCCAGTAGAAAAACCAGAGTATAGTGCTAGGGACTGTCAATTAATTGAAACTGTAGAAGCAAGATTTGATCCATGAAGCTGGGCAGTTATCCCACTGGGCAGAGTGTAAAATCACTCTCATGTGAAATAGTAGATTGCAAACACAAAGCCACTCACTGGAGTACTGAAAAACTTTTGAAACATTTGTAAAAATCTAAAATTGGATCTGAATGGCTCAGATTGTACAATCAAGACTCCAAAAATATATAGTATGTAAAAGAAACAACCCTAACACAGCTCACAATGTGCTAAGACCCATAAAATCTGGAGGTGTTCCAAGTGAACAGTGGCAGATGGATTTCACTGAATTTCTCAGAAAAGGGGGTATAAATCCCTCCTAGTTCTGGTGGATACCTTTTCTGGGAGGCCAGAAGACTTCCCTTGTCACACCAACCAGTCTACGGAAGTGGCAAAAATACTGTTGAATCAAGTAATACCTAGATTTGGGGTACTTTTGGGAATATCATCTGATAGAGGGGCCCACTTTATTGCAGAATGGCTACAAGAGGTTAGGAAAGCCTTGGGAATAGCTTGAGATCTTCATACTCCTTATAAGCCCCAAGCTAGTGGCGAAGTAGAGAGAATGAATTATACTATCAAATTGCAATTGGGTAAAATTTTAGGAAACCTCCTTGACATGGGTCCAGGACTTACCTGTTGCTCTACTTTGAATTAGAATTCAGCCATGGGGCACCAGCAAAATCAGCCCCTATGAGCTGCTCTATGGTCGACCCTATCAAGTACCACACATTTCAGGAAACACACACATACAAGGAGAGGTTGATTTGAATTATGACCTCATTTCTCTTAGTAAAACTTCGCAGGATTTACAGTGAGCAGTGGTGATGTCTAGACCAACAGGATTGGACATACCAGTGAAAAAGTTCCAACCCGGAGCTTGGGTGTACTTGAAAGACTGAGCAACTGCACTGCTACAGCCAAAGTAGGACCTGTCCAAGTTCTGTTGACAACTTTTACTGCATTGAAATGGACAGACTAAAATCATGAATATATTATTCCAGAATGAAAAGAACCAAAGCCTCTTAGTTCAAGATGACGTCTCCTGGGCATTTGAAGAAATCTGGACCAAACTTACTTCATGGTTACCCAGCTGGATTTGGTTAAAACATAGTTTTATGGCTGTTGTAATGTCTTATGCTGTAAAATGAAATACAGGTATTAAGAAACTAGTTCCCACAAGGAACCTTGTCTCAAAAAAAGAAGGGGCTTGATAAGGACTGTAGAACGGAGCAGGACAGCCTTGAAGAAGTGCATGAAGGATGTAACTTAGGAAGTCATGCAAAACACAAGCAGGATGCCAACTGAGCTCTGTAAGGCTGACAAAGCAGAAGTTATTGTTCAAAAAACAATACTGTGCTTACTCCAAAGCGGGGGGTGAGGAACAGCCACCAAAAAGGACACCAGATGTTGAAGACAGACCCTAAAGAACCATATAAGGACTTCCAACACGAGGTGCAAATTTGCAAAATAAAGAATACGTACACTTCAAGTAAGTGGGGACAGCTAATAAACATGTAATCAGTGTGTACGATAAAAACTCTGTTCACTTGACATCCAGGGCACTCAATTAGAGGAGGGATCCTCTGAGTGACCAGCATGGTGTAATAAAGAACGCCTGTTTTCTAATACTCAAAATTGTGTTTTGATTTAGGAAATCACCATTTGATCAATTTCAGTAACAACCTCTCCTGGCACAGCTTTGAATCATTTCCCTGTGCCCTGTCAATTTATCCCAGGTAGAACTTTAAGAGCAGGATGTGACACGTGGCCACAGACACATGATGCAGGGTGATCAAGGGGGAGAAACATGGGAATGTAGAAGTTGGAAACAAGAAATGATACTTCTTTTTCTTCAACACCATGTACCTAGAGGGATTGGAAGGTCTGCTGTGACAACACTGGGTGGAGGAGGCTGATTTTGCCAACCTGTGGACTGTGACATTCCTGAGCAATGAGTTGTGGCCTTACTTCCTCACTGCTTATTTTGGGGTGACCCGAAGGTGAAAGGCCTATTTTACTGTCACTGGTGAGTGCAGGCTGATGTCACTGAGCAGTGGACTGTGACATCACAGAAGGAATGGATGATGGTATTGTGTCCTCACTGCTTATATTCAACTGGCAGAGCCTGGACCAGTCTGGCTTCAGCCTGAACTTCATCCAAGCAACATTGTGAGGACTGGAGAATCAAGCCAGGCTTCTCTAGTGCAGGGTGGTGCCTGTTACTGGCAGATCTTGGTGCCAGTCTCAGAGCCATCACTCCTGTTTCCCTGCCTTTCCTGCTTCAGGGAGCCAAGCACTGCAGATGCAGCACTGAGGGCGAGCTGTGCAGGAAAATGTCCTGCCGGGGTGCTGTGGGGTGTGTGACATGACTCAGGGAGCTGGGAGGGTGGCCTTTCTTCAGGGGCCTGGCCATTTCTTCCTCCTTGCCCCAGGATAGCCAGTGACTATGACCTCTCCCTCTTGCAGGAGATAGCAGTAAGGGCAAACAGCTCCTGATCCTTATCTCTCCACATGTGCTGCAGAGCACAAGAATGTCAACAGAGACCAACAGCAACTGCCCCATCTTCCAGGACACTTGTGAAGATGTGGTTTCTGCCCTGTCACCACCAGTTTTGACTGGGCTGTATCCTTCGGTGGATACAGAGAAATCCATTGTGCCCACTCTGCAGAAGAACATAGTGACTTCCGATTTTCTGATCATGCAGAAGACAACTATCTGGAGACATCCATCAGAGTCCCTGAGGAGCTGCCAGATGGCAGCAGCCAGGCAGAGAGAGCTCTTTGCAGCCTGGATCAGAACAGCTCCCATCCCCCTGTTGTGTCCCCTTCATCTTTTCCACAAAGGACAGTGTCTTCAGCAGAACAGGAAGATTCAGAGCTGGAGTTTGCGGGCAGTGTCCTGCCTGACGTCTGGGCAAAAATTTTCTGTCAACAACAGCATCTCCTGGACCCCATGCAGCCCTGGCTGAATGAGAGGCTGGAGGGAATGTACCAGGGCTGGTGGTGGGTGGTAAATGCCATAGAGAGCAGCATCTTGCATGGTCTTTGCATCTACGGGCCAAATGCTGAGATGCTGGTCGAGGTGCTGCAGCCTCTCCTCAAGGAACACGACACCACTGGTCCATGATGACAGCAGCATCATTACGGGCCAGTGCTGTGAGGAGGCCCAGAGGCTTCTGTGCTCTGGTACTGTTAGAGATGAGAACAACAGATGTGTGGCCAGCTCCACCAGCTCCAGCTCCAGCAGCTCNAATGCCATAGAGAGCAGCATCTTGCATGGTCTTTGCATCTACGGGCCAAATGCTGAGATGCTGGTCGAGGTGCTGCAGCCTCTCCTCAAGGAACACGACACCACTGGTCCATGATGACAGCAGCATCATTACGGGCCAGTGCTGTGAGGAGGCCCAGAGGCTTCTGTGCTCTGGTACTGTTAGAGATGAGAACAACAGATGTGTGGCCAGCTCCACCAGCTCCAGCTCCAGCAGCTCCAGCTTCAGCTCCATTAATTCTAGGATCTCCAGCTTCAGCAGCTGCAGTTGCACTCCAACACCTCCAGCTCCAAAAGCTGCTGCTCCAACAACTCCAGCTCCAACGGCTCCAGCTCCAGCAGCTCCAGCTCCAGCAGTTCCCAGCAAGGGACTCTTGACATCAGCCCCACAGGCTCTGATGATGAGGAGGAAGCTGGTACATAAGAGGCTTCCCCCTGCCCAGGGCAGCAGTCACAGCCCCTTTGTGCCCAGGGCAGGACTGATTGTTGTCTGGGCTCCAGTATGTCTGACAAAAGAGGGAACCCGGGCCCTAGATCTCTCCCTAGGCCTGCCAGAGGCTGCTCCACCAGCAGCTCTAGCAGGACTCTTGCAACCCTTTATTCAAAGAAAAGGAAATAGATTGTCATTTCCCTCACAAATTCTCTGGGTGCTGCTTTCTCTCCCTTCTAATGCCCTTCCCCTTTAGCCCCACCGTGGGTGGCACTCAGGTGCTGGTGGGCGGGGGTACAGCCATGAGGTCCCAGAGCCATTGGGCCATGGCAGCAGCACCTCTTCCCACAGCTTCCTGCTGCAGCTGCACACCCAAAGACCAGGAGATGCTGTAGGCAGAGTGGGCATTGGGGCAGCTGGTCCTGTCACAGGACCATGCCCTCAGCCTGCCTCCATATTTTCTCTTACCTGCCAGCTTGGGAGAGGGGAGTGATACAATGGCTTTGGTGGGGGCCTGGCCAGGATTCATCCAGGGTCATTCCGCTAGATTTTTCACATCTTTTCCTGTTCTGACTGCCCCAAGGGCTACTGCATAAACAGTTTAATTTGTTCAGGATCCCACTTAAAATTATTCTTCCATGTCACATCTGACTGTACTATGGAATATGCATTCTCCAAAAACCATGGGATCTAGGAAAGTTTGTGGTTACTTCTTGCTGGTCGGTGGGTGGGGACAGATCTGCTGTTCTCTTGAAAGAACTCATTGGCATCAGCTGATATCCATCTTGACACTTTACTCCTAAAAAATTAATTTCCTGGGAAGCTACCTTGACCTTACTTTGTTTTATGACAAAACCAGCTTTCAGGAAGATCTGGATTATCTTCTCTCCTTTCCAAAAACTTCCTCGGCTGTGCTGCCTGGTTGGAGTCCAGGGCATGGGAAAAACCCCTCAAACTGCCCGGGGGGGTCTGGGACCCCTACTGGGACCCCAGGAAAGCATTGCCTTTGACCTTAGCCCATGGGAAAAATTGCCAACACTTACGGATGAAAAGAGAACAACAAAAAAATTAAATTAGATAGTAGTTTAGTTTGTCACAGGGTGAAAATTTGTAGTTTGGGGTTTTTAGAATGGAAGTAGATATAGGCAAGATGGAGAATTTTGGGCGGTGTCTTAAGTTCTTCTTCCTACTTCATCTTCTGCTGTGACAGTGGCACAAAGACATAGGTAGAATGTAGGTGAGGTAGAAAATTGCATGTCTAAAATTGGTAGTAATTATTGGTACAAATAAATATATAGTAAATATTGTACGTTTCAAGAGTTAATTGTATTAGAAACCTTTAAGAGACCTTGGACACCAGGTCTCATGCTCTTGGCAGCGGTGTTTTTCAGGTGCTAAGCCTGGTGTTAGGTGGTGTGCTGACCTTCAGATAAAAAATTTAATAAACACCTTTCAAGACTGAGCTGTGAGTTCTGTTCTTCTTTCAAACTCTGGCATGGGACTTTGAAAAGGAAAAAAACCCTAATCATGGGAATCTTGGACTGAAAACACAAGACTGCCTCATACAGCGATGTGATGGATGTATTGCAGGTGTTCTGGAGCCTCACCCTTTTCCAGTGCCATAGTAAAGAGTGGCGCTGTGTTTCCAGCCCTGGGGATATACTGGATTCCTCTTCAGGTGAAAGCAAACTGTGCCTGCACACCTCTGATGAAGGAATGGAGAAAAACACATCAGTTATGTCTACAGTGGCACCACTTTGCCTCCGTGGACTCCAGTTAACACTGAAGTTTGAGCATGTCTGGCACAGCAGCATTCAGTGATTGGTGTGACTTCATTCAGGCCAGGATACTCCACTGTCTGTCTCCACTCTCCCTTAGACTCACGCACAGGCCATACAGGGCTACTAAAGGCTGAGTGAGTCTTGCTGACCACTCCTGGGTTCTCCAGTTCTCGAATCGTCTCATGGATGGGGGTCACACTCCCCGCTGGGGCAGTATTTCTGACAATGCACTGTTGTGGTAGCGATCAGTACCTGTTGTTCTTTGACCCTCAGCAGTCCCACAGCAGAAGGGTCCCCTTAGGTACCAGGGACCAGCTCTCTAATTTCCTCTGTCTCCACAGCCACTATCCCAAAAGCCCAATGATGCCATTTTGGCTCCTTGAAATACCCTCTCCTGAGCTATCTATGCCAAGGATACACAGGGCCTCTGGGCCAGGGATTTTCCCATTTGTGACCAGTTGAGCTGAAGGCTCACTTCAGCTTCCAGTACAGTCAGCTGTTGGGATTCCCCCTGTCACTCCAGGAATAGAGATGGATTCTGCCCCTACACAGCTCAATAGCATCAGGGTACATTTTGCACTAGTGTCGACCAAAGCAGCCTGTTCTTGTGGGTCTGATGTGCCAGGCTATCAATCCACACCATCCAGGAGAGCTGACTGTCTCACTCCTGCATTCAGCTGAGGGCAGAACCCCTCTAGTCCTGGTCACGGTACTCATTGCTCACTTCTAATAAATATGAACTGGAGGTCTCTACAAGAGGATGGAAGTAACATCAGGCCTTCTCTTCTGTTTGAGAACTTGCCCACTGAAAACTAGAGCAAATTTATTCTTGCAAAGTATGCTGGTGGTGGTGTCAGAGACTGAAAAGATGGATGTTTTGAGAGCTTTTGGGACACGTGTGTGTGGAGCAGGAAAGGTCAGGTCTTCCCCAGGCAAGGCAATGAATTGCCTCACACCCCCTAAAGGGCCTGTATCACAGCCTGGCTGAACTGGGATATTGGCACACTGGAGGAAATGCCCCATGCTCCACCCCTGCAGCCCCTGACCCAGCTTCTGAGTGGCCAAATGACCAGAAGTCCCACCTGGAGTGTGGGCCAATGAAGGCTGAGGGGTATTTAAGGCACAGCACAAAGCCACATGTCCTGACGCTACCTTCATCTTGAAGGGTCTGTCTGAACACCACTGGAACTCAGGAGTTTGTATCTGTATGTGTGCTTTTCTGTATCTTTTCTCTCTTTCTCTTCTTCTAATTCCCTCTTCTTGGAACATTTGGAGTAACTTAACATCAAATGGGTTTAAAGTTTGCTAAGTGGAATGGGTCAAGTCAATTGTCTGAGAAGTGTTTTATGTTGATTGGGTGTTGTACCAAACCTTTTGCCAAAGCTNCTTGCTGATTTTCTAAAGTTTGCCAGTA